>JAFELO010010710.1:109357-176419 GCA_017140195.1 Eumaeus atala | reverse complement strand
ACATTCAGATGACGACGTGGAGACAACTTATGAGGATGTATAAATGGCCTGACATAACACTTGTAGGGCCCATTTTAATGTTGTTATGGGGGACTTTGATGCCAAAGTGGGGGTACGAAATGGTACAGAATCGAGTATGGGCCCACATGGTATCGAAAGTCGAAAATGCTGGTAAACTTCCTCGAAAAAGAGGGCCTCTTCGTAATGAACTCTTATTTTAGGAAGAGGCCCCATAGGAAGTGGACATGGTAGAGTCCCGGTACTGTGACAAGAAATGAGACTGACTTTATTGTAACGGACCGAAAGCATATATTTAGGGATGTCTCTGTGACCAAAAGGTTTAAAACCAGAAGTGATCACTGATTGGTTAGAGACTCTGAATGTAGGCTATTGACGCAAGCGACTCTGTTTGGTACAGTCAACACTCCGACCTAACTTCCGGCGAACCACGGTAGGTGCCGGCAAATTCCAACTGGAATTAAAAAACAGGTTCGATGTCCTAGATACTTCGGAAAGTACAATGGCAATTGACGAGGCCTTGAGTGGCGTGATTGGTTGCATGCGGAACGTAGGTGAAGGATACTGTAGGATTACGTATACGAGCAGGAAAGCAAAACCCTCAGATGAGACGCTTGGACTTATGGGGGAACGCAGAACACACGAAGACGTTACATCTGCCGATGTCAAGCTTCTTTCAAAGCGAATCCGCAAACCAATACGCCGTAACCTTCGCTACGCAAATACGCAACGGGTTACCGAAGCGATTGAGCAGAATAGAGGGTGAAAGGCTCCGGGGAAGGACGGAATTACAGACGAGTTGCTTAGAGCAGGAGGCGAACCCTTGTTACGAGAGCTGAAAAAAAATTTTAATTTAGTCCTTCAACAGGGCGTACTTCATGGCATGGCTTGGAAGTGACGTTGTTTTGTTTTCCAAGAAGGTGACAAATCATTTCTTCAAAATTACAGACCAATTTCACTTCTTGGCCATATTTAGACATTATTCTCGAGAGTCTTGACGAATCGTCTCACCACAAAGCTTCACGAACTCCACCCACTGGAACAGGCTGGGTTTCGCAGAGGATTTAGTACAATGGACCACATTTTAACCATGAGGCAAGTTGTACATAAGATACATGAGTACAATCAGCCGTTGTACCTTGTCTTTGTGCACTACGGTTACAGTATCAGGGTTGTCAATATAATCAGAAATTTTTTCGACAATGAGAAGTCGGATGTTTGCCTTGCCTCCACCCCTCCAGTAGACCACCGGAGACTCTGAAATGGCACGAAAAACAACAGCATGCTATCACTTTGCGGCGGCATTTGTTAATAACATATTGACCAGTATTATATTAGGAGAGGAAGAATACGTTTATGTCTGCCAGATCCTATTGAATAAGCAATGTTGATTGTTCAAGCAATGTTTAGACGCGCTAATATTAAGAGGAGGCCGCTGTCGATCCCGGCGAAACAGTAGAAACAGTGCTGGGCCTCTTTAGAGAGAAAGATATTTCTATAGCAAAGAAAGGCAAACAAGCAATGGATTCACCATTTGATGAGTAGCGTCACCTACTGAAATTCCCATATGCGGGAGCCCTATCCTTAAAATAAATATCTTAGTATATTGACGATCAGGTAAATTCTTTGATTTAGTATCTGATATCACCTCTACTATCACACGGAGACAGATCGAATTAGGTTTGAATTTTGCAAAAGAAATTGCGCAAATTATATAGCTTCAAGCCTTTTTCGATAAATGGACTATTCAAAACATAAATATTTTTTTCAATTCAAGCTAGTGGTTCCTGAGATTAACGCTATCAAACAAGGAAACGAACTCTTCGCCTTTATATTATTAGTATAGCTTTAACCGATCCCAGCAATTGTTAACTTATATGCTAACCACATAACACGGCTACTTACAAACCGCACGAACAGCGAAGCTGTCACTTTTAAGGTGGTATCATGTAAGCGAGCGGTCTCCTCTACGGTTGTGCTACCCTAATCCGGCTGCAATGCAGCACGGCACTACGTCCTACCAAAAATATGTCCTAAATAGATAAATAGATACACACATTCATACAGAATTACATACATTAAAACAAGACTACAAACAAACATACATACATACATACATTTTTACCTTCATCATGCAATCGAGCCTTTTGACTACGACCGACGATCATAGACGTCAGCATAACTGTACTGCCCTTTCTATCCTCCCCTCCAACAGCCACAGTGAAGCTACCCTACTACCGTTCTAAATGGGTAAGGAACAATGAACATTACGTAAACTATTAATATGTATTTTCATCTCGTTCAAATAATCACTATGACGATATCCAAATGATACGAAATATTATTTGCGCGCTGCAAATATCCGGTGCCATTTGGACCGCAGGCACTAATTGGGATATTTAATTGTATTTTTTTCTAGACGTTGTTTGGTGTTGTATTTTGTTATGACTTAATATCCTTGTAGTATATTAAACAACACGTACATATATATTTAAATATTTCAATTATGCCGTAACACCAACAAATAAGAATAATAATGATATCTGTGGACACACTACGTTGGCCTAGCCCTTTTTTTGGTGACGAAGGGGAATGCATTTACGCATGATAACTGGGAGCCCGGGTAGACCCTCAGACCTATATTGGTCTCGGCCATTGGGTAGCAGTACCAACTAAACCCCTACGGGAGCCTTCAGCCTCTATTAGTGGAGGGTCTCGGATCCTCAAGCGACAGGCTGGCCTCGGCCAAAAAGGCCAGACTTCACCTACTATCAGGCTTTGCTATGACAGTCCCCATGACGCCGTGTCTTTATGGAGTGTACCGGGTTCTCATCACGGCCCGACACGGAACACAGGGGCACTACTGAGGGCGCTGCAGATAGCGCCTCCTTCGTACCCCCATTCGTCGTCGGCGAGGAGAGGCCGCGTCGGCAGCCTCCACTCTCACCCGCTTTTCGGCTTCTTTCTGGTCTGAAACGTGGCGGTCTCGCAGAAGACAGCCATTGTATGGTAGGACTCGTTGCTGCCGATGATGATGCTCGACCTTGACAAGTCCTCGTTGACCTAGCCCTATGCTAACTACGGTAAGGACTTGTGTTACAGGTAATAATAGACAATGGAATATATATTTCCATCCAGATGTTATTATAAATTTAAGATATTTTATTGATTAAAATATGATGTATTAGGTAGTGCAATGTTGCACTGTGACGGATTTAGGCCGACACGACCGTGGAGGTACCGTTCGCTCACATGATACCGGCGTAAAGTAACATGTTCAGTGTGGCGTTTCGTGAGGTGTATGAGTAACCGGTGGGCAATTGGGAGGAGGTGAAAAGGCGGGCAACGCATCGGCATAGTAACGACGTTCATGGGCTTTGGGAGTCGTTAATAGGCTCCAATCCCCGTTTATCCCCCAATACTATTAACAAAAAAATAGTTTTTTTTACTATACAAGTACATAGATCCATGACCTAGGCGGGATTCGAACCCGCGACCTCTGACGCCACTCGCGGACTAACTGTTACGTTATCAGCTGAGCCAGCCGGTCCCCATACTAGTAGTGGTATTTTCTTCTTTATTTATAGAATAGGGGGGAGACGAGCAATCGGAGCCTTTTTACGATTACCGACGTCCATGGACATCCAAATAATTACTATGAAGATACATTGCCCTCCTCCCCCCCCCCTCACCAATGGCCTCACCGTAGTGGCATTATCCGTAAACTTCCAAATGGAGAAATTCTTTCGTGTGCAAGAAATTTCATTTCAATCGGCCCAGTTAAGTTACTGAACTATTGAAATATTTGAATTTTATCAGTTATTTGCAATACGGTTAAAAAATTATAATCAGTAGTTCCACCGTACATCCAACCGGCGCCTATGCAAACACTTAAATTTATTACGCACAACTAGTTAAACGACAATACGGGCGCTTCAAGCGTGTGAAAACTAAGTAGAGTTAGAATTTAACTCGATCGAAGCGCTTTACTTATTTTGTCACAATTAATAAGTTCGTTTCAAGCAGGGATCGTGTTTGCGCAGGCTGAAGGCATTCCGTCTTTAAAGCGAATGTAGGGGGCGAGGACAGGAGCTTTCAACGCATTCCACGAAGCATTTCTGCCGTTCTCAAGTCGTCACTTAGTTAAACAGTCACGGCTAAAATTCAAGCATTAAACACATGATAACATTACACAACTATTTTATATTTTCAGAGCTTTGTGTCGTACGGAATACTAATGCGGGGTAACGTTGTGCACATTACTTACACCTTTCTTGTGCTGAGTAGATTTTTGTGCAAACACATTTTTTATATAGTATAGGTGAACAAACGTGTCATCGGAGCCTTTCTAAGACTACCAACGCCCACGAACATCAGCATAATTACTATGCTGATGCGTTGCCCTCCTTTTCACCGCCCCCACCTTGGGATGGGCCACCGATTTCAAAACATGTTTTACGGTTGTTTCATAGGCACGTAGCAAGCCTTCTGTGGAGGTGGTCCTTGAGACAGACAAGTGGTTCAGAAGCACTTAGCAGGACAGCCTTCACCACCACTAAAAGGTAGTTACCACTACTACATTGCAGCTAAATTGGACTGCCGACACAACGGCGTACCTGACGCTTACATGACACCGCCGTAATGTTATGCTGTCGCTTGGTATGTTGCCGGTGGCCCCCTGAGGGGAAACAGGAAAGGAGCACGACATGACTGCATAAAAATTATACGGATATCAGTGGATGTGGGTAATCGCCAAAAGGCACTCACTACTCGTTTTTCATCTTACACTATACAATAAAACCTATGTTTGTGCAAGTACTTACGGGAAGCGTACTTGTCATAAGGTCACAACTGCTTGGTTACCACCGCAATAAAAATATTAAAGCTTACTTGCAGCGAAAAGATTGACATCACACATACACTAGGGCAATTTTATGGCTATTTACTATGTGGCTTCCATCCAAATGCGTTTTGGTGTTTGTGTCCGAATAATTTAGGAGGCGAAACGTTCATGTGTCACTTTTCATGCTCGTGAAATGAACAGCTTGAACGAACTAGCACAAATGTGCCTGCTTATATGTGAGATACTGACAGATCATATTTTAGAACACACGACACGAACTAAGAATACCTATATTAAAATCATGAGGTTGTAACATGCCTCAAGCATGAATAAAAAGTGTGTCATACACGACAGCAATTTGTTGACTTTATTTTTTGTCTTATTCAACGTTCGTCGAAAAAGTGACATTAACAATAAAAAAAAGTATATTCAATGCATTAAAAGTTTATTGTAACGCATTATCATATATTTCCACGATATTTGATTCGGGTTCTTGCAAAAATTTGAACATAATGTTTTTTTTTCCAAACAAGCAAACGTCTACCAACGCCCATGGACATCCGCATTATTGTTATCATACCGATGCGTTGCCTTACTCCCCCACCTACTCCACCCTAGTGGGGCACCGGCTACTCACAAACCGCATGAACTGAGACACCGAGGATGTCACTTTACAGCGGTATCATGTGAGAGACAGTTATCGCCTCGGCCGAAATTCCGACGCAGCATGACACTGTCTCTTCCTAAGACCTAAGCAAACTTTCTTAGCCACTACTCGTGTTTTCTTATGTACCTTTTTATAACGATTCTGTGGTTGCTACAACAAGGTATGTAGTGATTTTGTTGGGAACGTTGCTATCGTAGGGGTTATTGAAACTCGATACAAACCTACATACATACAAATAGAAACATAATCTTGTATGTGAGTCGAAGTTATGTTCTTATTTATAAGGTAGGGGGCAAACCACGATAGTTAGGACTACCGCCGCCCATAGACATCCGTAAGATTAGACGTCTTAAAACCACCACACACGCACAGTTCTACCGTACGGGTTAGGTGCCGCTAGAAACTCGATTCTACGCCGGTCGCTTGCGCAGGTACTATTTTACCCCCACATTTGTTATGGCATGTCTTACAGGTTTTACTGGCACTCGTGGTCAGTACGGTAAACCATTACGTATGTGGCCTCCTTAACAGACACATGGCCTATACGAATAGGTATACTCTTTTATCGAAGGCAAGTATCGTATATACATAATTAAAGCACGGTTTAGTGATTATAGATACAATTAGTATGTAAGATGGCACTGTTTGTGCCTGCACTATTCGCCTGCGTGAAGCATGGCATATAGCTTATGTATGATGTATGTATATATATTATCTCCTTATGTACGATCGTGATACTGAAGTGAAAGGTGCCGCAATGTAAGCACGATAAATCATTACGCTAGTCTTAGACTGGATTGCTTGATCACTATCACTAGTAGTATAGGAGCTAGCAACGTTTTCGAGATAGAATTTTAGGTCAGCTGATTTTGTGACATGTTGTCCTTCTTGCACTTTCGGTTAGAGTCTGGGCTATCTGGCTGGCGGTTGGCTTGGGGATTATTTACCAAAACATTGATAGTAATTCCTGCAGTGGATTGAACCAAGATGATGGTAATGCAAACTCCGAAAATGTTTCACCAACAAAACCGCCTCAAAAAAGAAGAAGAACTTTGACAGAAATTACTCCGGATATTATTCCATATAGCAAGCGGTTAAAGATGTTGGGTCGCTTAACGCCAGTTCAGATCGATCAAACATCACCTTTACCCGAAAATTTCTCCTCTATACAAACAATTGATCTGTTGCATTTGCTTTCATATGTTTTTCACGTGCCGAACACACCATCGTGGACAGGATTCAATAGCAGAATTATAGAAGACAATCACGTCACGTCCAACACAGAAAGTATCTTATCTCACTCCTATTAATTTATCACCTACAAATGTATCATTAGTAGCCTACACAATGGAACAAGCACAAAATGTTGGTAAAGAATGCGTTCAAACTTATGTACAAGTTACCTATGACTTAGCTATTGCTAAAATAGCTTATAAAATTCAAGCAACAGAAGGTTTAAAGTTTAGTAATCTTTTCATTCATCTTGGCTCGTTTCATTTGATGATGGCTTTTTTTAAAGCTGCTGGTATTTTCATCAATGAATGCGGATTATCTCACATGATGACTGAGAGTAAAATTATTGCTTCGGGGTCTGTAAAAGGAATACTTGAGGGTAAACATTTTAACCGTTGCAAACGTCTACACCCGTTAATGGCATTAGGCTTACAAATATTGCATTTCGATGAATTTTCAAAGAGTAAGAATGCTGAACATGATTTTTTGAAAGGACAAATTCATGAAGATCTGCTAGAATATCAAAACAAAAAAATTTCGTTACCACCATCAGCGAGCACAGTTTTAATACCAAATGAAGTGTTATCGGAACTGCTCAATTCTTATAAAAGGTACGTAGAAAATTCCAGACAAGACAACCACGGAAAAACAGCACAATTTTATATGATCTACATCGAATTAATTAATCACTACATAAACCTGTCGAGAAGCATACGTATGGGTGATTTTGAAATGTTCAAGTACGTGATTCCGAAAATGGCAAATTTATTTTTTATTGTTAATCAGCCTAACTACGCTCGATATTGTGTAAAATATTCGGAAAATTTGAATAATGTCAATAAAACCCACTCTGGACTAGAAGATGATTTTTATAAAGGGTGTTTCGGAGTTAAAAGAACCGATAAACCATTCTCACGAATACCGATAGATCTGACTCTGGAACAAACAATAAATGCTGATGCAGCTAAACGATTAAGTGGTATTGCTCATTTTACTAATTCTATAGCTGCACGACAACGCTGGTCAAAAAGTCACAGCATAAGAGCAGCATTGGTATCACATGTTGTTTGTGGCTTAAGACACCTACAAGATGTAACAGCAGAATTACAGCCGAACAGAATTAAAATCTATGGAAAACAAATTGCTGATTTTATTGAAATTCTCAAAGCAAATTGCAATCCATTCGATCCACAATTAGATAAAGAATATCTGTACAACATTGCTACTTCAAAGCCTGCTTCTCCTGAAGCTGCTGACTTTTTATTGAATATTCAAGAGAATGGTGAGAATTTAAGGAACCAATTTATCAATGAATGCGCAGATGATGAGAGAGAGAGAGAGAGAGATGAGAGAGAGAATTTTGCTGAAGCGCCAAAAAAAAAGAAATTGACACTAGGGAATAAAGTTGTTGAGCTGCGAATGCAGAGAGATCTATTTGGTAGAATGCTGGGAATTTCTCTCACTCACAAGGTTGACATCGAAAAAGTTTTGGCATTTCCACTTACCCCGATGCCAACGTCAATGTGTCATCCAGATGGTTCAATATGTAAAACCGACAAATCGCAATTACCAAAGCTAATAGAAAAGAAATTAGACAACACTATAGATCGACAACCGTCAAATTTTGATGTTTGCTTTGTTGATGGTTTTTTTTTTGTTGCATCTGATGAAAGATGTGCCACAAACCTATGACGGTATTTCGAAGAAGTTTCTAAGTACTATCTCCCAAATGAAATCTGTTCGAATTGATATTGTCTTCAACCAATATTTTTCGCCTTCTATCAAAGTTTGTGAACGTTTAAGGCGAGAAGAAGCAACCAGCCCTGTCTCAATCGGTCCTAACCAAATTCGGTCCCATCATTTCGCAGCTGAACTTAAAAATGTGCAATTTAAAGAAGCTTTGGTTAACTTTTTCATCGATCACTGGAGTAGTGAAGACATGTTGCCTTTCATTGGTAATAAAAACATTTACGTAAGTTTCAATAAATGTTATTCCTACAAAGTGATAAATAACAAAGTAATTAAAACTATTGAAGAATCATTATCGTGTGAAGAACACGAAGAATCTGATTCTAGGATTATTTTTCATATTTGCCAAATCGATTTTGACGCAGACGTTGTTATACGCTGTTCTGATTCTGATATTTTAATTATACTCCTGGGAAATATGGATCACCTGAAAGCATCTTTGAAAATTTGGATAAATATGGGTGTTGGAAATCATCAGCGCGACGTAAACATCAATGAACTACACCGAATTCTTGGTAACTCTTTGTGCAAAGCTTTACCATGCTTCCACGCAATAACAGGATGTTTTTATTGATTACACGCCAGCTCTTTTTAGAAAAGGCAAAGTTAAGCCTTTTAAAATATTAGAAAATTCTAAAGAATACCAGTTAGCTTTTGATAATATAATTACGGATGATGAAGAAGTACTTGAAACTACGTTTGTAACCCTGGAGAAATTTATTTGTCAAATGTATGGAGTTGAAAATTGTTCCAATGTTAATGATGTTCGATTTCATTTATTTTCAAGTACGTTTAAGTCTAAAAAATCAGATGAGAACTTCGACAAAAAATTTCGAAACTTTGACTCATCCAGTTTGCCACCCTGTAAAGCGGAATTGCAACAGCATTTATCGCGGGTTCGTTACGTGACGAAAATTTGGAGAAATGCTCACTCAAAACATCCAACGTCTTTATCTCCAATGGCTTTCGGTTGGACCATTAACGGTGACAAATATATGATTTTGTCTGGTTTTTGGGAGATCAATTACCATCCTCAGTTGCAGATATTATTGTTCAAAGTAAGTGTCAAATGGAATATTTATCAATAATAACTAAAATGTTTTATAACGAACAAGAAGAATTACACTGTTTATTTTTTTTTTCTGTTGCAGATGATAGAGTTTTAGAAGATAACGAAAGTTCCCAAGAAGATGATATGAATGACATTGACAAAGTCAGCGACGATGATGATGATGATTATGAAGATGCCTCTTTTTTTTTGAAGTCACTATGGGCTGAAATAACTTGAAAAACTTAATATTAACTATTTATAACTTACATTTAATAATAAGAACAATTTAAATTGAAAGTTTTGTTTTTAAATTTTAATCTAATTTTATATTCCTTTTTAGGCTTAAATTTATTTTGAAACTTGCTCTGACTAGAATGATTATTATTATTATTATTATTATTATTATTATTATTATTATTATTATTATTATTATTATTATTATGACAAGTAATTTACTTTTGTAATGTTCCTCTGTATCATTCTCGACTAATTTTGCAACTGTCTCTCTCGGACTACTAGCATTATACTGCAATATTTTTCATGACTTTTTCATTTTAATTCAAGACTTGATAATCGAATTAATGTCTGACAAATTTTATTTTAAGTTTTTCTTATCATTAAATAACATAATATTAAAATTAAAGACATTATAAAATACTTTGAAATTTTTTAAAAAAAAAAAAGCGCGTATGGCACATCGTTAGCATTGTCAAAAATGTCTGGCAATAAAAAAAGTATGTCAGGTAGACTTATTTAAAAACAAAGAAATAAAAATTACGCCTTCTAAAATGTTTTTAAAATCCAGGATTATTATCTGGACAGGTAGGATGCGCAGTAATGAACACAACCGCTACCGCCATCCAGATAGAGCCAGAAAACGTAAGAAGGACGACATATCACAAAATCAGCTGACCTAAAATTCATACTTTTAAAACGTTGCTAGCTCCCGTACTATAGTATGAGAATGAAATTATTTTATTTCATACCGCGCTTAAATCCAATTTTATTCTTTTATAGCGTAAGGGTGCAAACGTGCAATCGGAGCCTTCTGATCACCACCAACGTCCATGCTCCTATTATACCGCCCCCACCCTCCTCGTCGCTGTCACTATACGCCCAGGTCGTGCCGGCCCAATTCTTCCTCCTATGCAGCATGGCACTACCTCCTCCTATGCGGCATGGCACTACCTATTCCAAAGCTACAAAAATTCCTCTAGTTTGAAATAAAGTCACACTCACTCAATGTGCTGTATTCTTTTTCCTGCTTTTTCTGAATTTACATCCAAAGTGAACAGGGGTATAACACTGAAAAGTGGTTACTGACCATACGTAAATCACTTCCATCAGGGGCAAAAATATTGTCACATACATTTAGAGGCAACATTTCATCTGTTCACCTCGATCAGAAATTGGTTTCGTGACGCAGTATTATTTTCTTTTTGTGTCAATATTATATTTTAAGTGTAAAGGCTCATATTAATTCAATTTAAGATTACGTATTTACTAGCGGTCCGTCCCGGCTTTCACATTAATACTTCATTGATTTATAAAATTTCAAAACTTATAAATTTTTATTTCGGCATCCTAAATATTACACTACAAAAAATAATTTATGACAGAACAACGTCTGTCGGAACAGCCAGTTGTAAACAATTTCTGCAGCTGTATAATGATTTACTTTGGTATTTTTTTCACACCTTTACTTATGTTATTGAAGTGTCATAAAGCTTATGCTTGTCATAGGTAATGTGGGATTGGAATGGTGAAAGTATATTTCAAATAGGTCCAGTAATTTTGGAGTCTATTCAATGCAAAAAACACTCTAACGTTTCCTCTTTATAACATTAGTCTAGATAACATTATCCTTACTATCAAAGAGTTGCGTATTTTAAACTCACTTCTGTGTACAATCGTAGATAGTTCCTCGATCTTGTGTTTATGTGTAAGGTCCTTAACAGGAGCATTGTTAGTGAGCATATGCCACCAGCGACCTCATATAATTTGCCCCGATATTCTAGCACTAACATCTTTTTATTGTCCCGTACAAAACTAACTTAGTTCTCAAATCGCCAGTTGTAAGGTAAGGCCTAGATGTAAGGAATGTAACACGATCATATCAAAACATAATGATATTTATATTTTAACGACTCATTAAATAAATTTTGAAATTGTGTACTGAAATCATTAAATCATTAGTATTTATACTCCTAATTGCATAAGCTCATTTATTATTTCGTTTCGTTCTGCACTTTTAATGATCACTCACTCATACTTTTATATAATGATCAATATCAGAACAGTAATTGATTGATTGACATATCGTGTTACTGTTCTTTTTAGTATAACTTTCTTAACTAGTAAGTTAAAAATATGTAACCTAAGTCCTAAGTTACTTTGGCTTGTCTGAATCTTAAATTTTTATTTCTTATCAATGTTACAATTTCACATCCCTATTAATTCATATATTATTATTAGATTGACGTTGGCTTAATGAATTTATATTGTCACATTTTAACCTGACAAACATTACAATAAAACTACTTTTTACGGATTTTATCGCGGTTTATTTGATTATTTATCTAGCCCGACATTTCATAAGCTTTACAGCAACCATGGTCACGGGTGGACTGAGATAACAGGCGTCCTGATGTACCAAGTTTGTAAAAGTACGCGAAGAATTTTAATTTTACTTGTTCCGATTAACGCAAATTCTGCGGGTACTTTTAAAAAATACTTGGTACATCAGGACATTCGGATCATCTCAGTCCACCCGTGACCATGGTTGCTGTAAAGCTTCTGAAGCGTCGGGCTGGATAAATAACCAAAAAATAACAATAAAATCCATAAAAATGGTTTTATTGTAATGACTAACATTCGCGTAAACTTAAGACATCAACTGACGAACATTTGTTATTTTGGTAATTTTTTATTATTTTAAACTAAATAGAATACTTTAATTTACTATTGATCAGATGTTGCTATCTTTAATTCAAATGTGCTAAAGATATTAGTCCGCGTGATATAATTGTTTTTGTGAATGGCGTGTACCCCAGTCATTTGTACACTCATTAGTATCCTCTATTAAATCTTATTTATTTGTACTGTATTAATAAGTGCACTGTTCGAGTACCTACTTTAAATTAATAAATTGTTTGATTTCGAGCATGTTATAATTGTCATTATTTAAAGGCTATGCATGATAACAGACATAAGGTTGGTAAAAATTGAGGCGCTATTTAAAGTTATGATTTATATGCTGCGGTGCAGTTTAAGTTAATCGATGTTTGTAACAAAATATTTATCATTACAATAAAACCCGTGACTATGATTACTGTAAAGCTTCTGAAGCGTCGGGTCACATAAATAATTACATAAACCGCGATAAAATCCGTAAAAGTAGTTTTATTTTAATTACTAACATTCGAGTAAACTTAAGACATCAAAATATTTATCTTTATAATTTATGTGTCAACTGTTCAAAAACAATTTATTGGGATGTTTGGATAATGCGTTCACATTGAACACTAATAATTAACATAATTATTATAAATGCATCATATTTTCGATTTAAAATAAACGGCCTGTTACGGCTGAATGAAAAATTTTTCATTGTTAAAAATAATGTACATTAATGTCAAACATTTTTTTGAATATTTAAAACAATAAAACTACATAAATCAACGAAATTGATTACATATTTTAAATGGGAGTATAAAATCATATCAACATTTTACCTACGACGCAGCAGAGGAAATGTAATATTTGAATGTGCTATATAAGTATGTGTGGATATTCGATCGTTGCACAAAAACTAGTGGACTGATTTTAACAAATGGAGAATCAATCAATTCGTGTTAAACATTATAAATGTCATAAGTTAAAAAATGTTGTAAGCAAAGACCATGAAGATATGTCACACACCCTGAGCTATGGTGCGGAAAGACAGAGATAACCACATGAAACTCGACGGCAAATTAGGTTACGTAATGCTGGGCTGCAACCGAGATGAGCCGGTACAGCTGGGGAAGTACTTCTAGGCGCTTCTTATTCTTATTCCCACTAAAATTTTAGTGTTCCTTGAACGTTGCCGACCTTAAAATCATGCCACCTTAAGGGCGAAATATTACCCTATCTGACGTTTTCCGTAATGTTGGAAAGCTTCCAGTAATCCATTGAAGGGAGAAGGACCTCCGACCGTCCGTGTGTCCCTATATAAAATATGACTATATATTTTGCATAAAATCCCAGCTCCCAAATTATACTTTTGTCGCAAGTACCAATGTCCTCCGTACAATCATTATTACACCAGAACGGACATGTGTTTACCATAAAATTACCAACCCAATATGTTTTCTAACGACAGTAATTCATACAACCATTTATTATTCGCCGCTTCCAACAAACGTGCTTGGTCATTTACTGCAACTTGTTTTGTCAAAATTATTTGCAACATGCAAGTGGGAGGCACCCATCCAACTGCTACTATATCCACTTAATTTTTTTTTTATAATATAAAAGGATCAACTCGTAGTTGGAGCAATTGGATAAGTCATCAATGCCCAAATACATCTGCTCAATTAATATGCAGACGTAATGCCCACCTTCCCTCCTCACCTAAAAAACTCACAAACAGCACGGAAAGCGACACACGTTTTTTCGGTGCTAATATTATGTATAATATGGGACAATTGAATGTTTGTTTATTTGTATGTCTGTGTGTTTGCATTGAATAGGTTCCGAAATTACTGGACCGATTTTCAAAATTCTTTTCTCATTGAAATCCTTTATTCTCTGTTAGCGCGGGGAAACACATTCACATGCCTTCAGCAGCCCTGGGTGGAGTCCAGTGGAGTGTGGACCTTGCGGCACATCGTAGAATCAAATACCCACAGAAACCACCACGAGTGCCATCAGTGCTGTCTTTGATGAGGTGCCCGGAAACAACAAATCATCAGGCAATCGATGGCTAATTAGTCTTCTAGGGGACCGAAGTCCTCTCCACAGGAAGGTTGACCCCCACCAGAGGACAACCCCACCAAATTTGAGCAATAACACCTCCTCCTGTTGCCCCTTTGTGCTCTTTTCTTATAAGAGTGGTACAAAGAGCGTCTCCTCCTCCTGTTGTTTAGCCCCCTCTTTGAATCCTACATTATCATTGATGAACATAGACTATATTTTAAAACTTTAAGCTAAGCCGAGACGGACTATTAGCATAGTACAAGGAGACAGGTGAACAATCGGAGCCTTTACCAATGCCCATAGATATACGCTTTTGTCTGCCACTTCTAGGCAAGTTTTCAAGTCACGTATCGATATATGTTCGGGCTTGGCACCAAAAACTTGACCTGTTTCAATGAAATGTTTTTGCCGATAAATCACATAATTCTCCTTTAAAATTATGCTATGTCTTATTTAAATTAATAAAAGTATATTGTATTATAACAGTCTCAGCAACACTTTACGTCTTCTTTTTAATTTGTTCAAATAAGGTAAAAGCATTTAATTACTTAATTACACGGAATAATATTTTGGCAAGACCGACTTGTTCTATTCACTAGCCGATCACGGGCTTGCTCTGAGTTTAACGCCTACGGAAAAATTTAAATTAATTACTTAATGTGACGAGGGTCTTACCTAATCAATTGTACATAAATATACGTTATTTATTCAAGTTTTATGTAAATTGGTAACAGATGTTATCTTCAACTTATCTTAATTAACTCTTCAAAGCCACGTCTCGTCTGTTACTAGAACCTTTACAACGTTATAGCTATGCAAAAAAAATACATGTAGACACATTTTATGAATATTTGTAAAACCAGTATAAAATTTTGCGTTAAGTTATACATTGTCTATATATGACGACAATATTCTCCAACTTCACAACCAAGTAGGCCAGGACCGGGGAGGATCCCTAGCACAACATCGCCGTAAAATTATAGTTATTTCGCGTTTCGTGCCGTTTGTAGTTGGTTCAGTTATCTTTTTAGCCGGTGGCCCATGGTGGCGAGGATGAAAGAAGGGCAACGCACATGAATGACATTAATAATGAAGCTAGTTATATAACAGCCGAAGTAGGACCAGAATACCCCTGGGTACACATACCAGCGGCGCAATGCTACGAATATTGATTAAATAAATTAGGAATGTAGGCAGATTTTTCTATTTCCATTCGGAATCGATCAAATATCACACTTTTATCGCAGCTTATTAAAACAATTTCATTAGTAATAAAATATGAAGTAAAATGAATACAAACATATTAAAATATAATTAAACATTCATATTATATTTTATTCTATTGTCATCTTGGAAAACCTTTCCGATCCAAGTAAAATATTAATACACTTAATTGACATGGACACTTTCTATATGATGATAACCAAGACTGATATCTGCATAGCGTTTTAAATTATTATATATATATTTATTATCGTATTTAATTTATTTATATATATTATATACTCATCCATTTATTATTTATAACTCAAACATATTTTTAAAATTATTATATAACAGGACAGCACAAGGATTTTGGCACATTCATCCGTAACGGTGATTCTGTCTCATTCCACAAGAAAATCTAAATAAACGCGATAAAATCCTTTAAAGTGACACAACAATGAATAACATTCGCCTAAATATACGAAAACAATATGTTAACCAGTACGGACTGGAAAGCGCAAATAAAATACACCGCCTGGAAGATCTTATGACAAAGCGCGCAAGATTTCAATCGTCTCTAAATTTCTTGAAGGGATGCAGAGACCACAACCTTTTTCCCACGTGTGTCAAAATTTCGCCAAAACATGATATACGAGGCAGCGCTATGATTTTAAACCAGGCGAGTAAAAAACTATTAAGCAAAGCAACTCATCAACAACGTTCCGATTTATACCTACTAACAGAACAAATACAATGTTCCACTGCAAATTTAAAAGCAGTATTGACGGCTTTAGATTTTCATATTTGCATTGTTACTTTGAATAAACGAGAGACTTCCAAGTACAAGACATGCAAAGATAAACAAATTTCTAAATTTGAAAAATTAAACAAATTATCAAATGTAAATAACAATAGAGTTACCATGAATAATAACCGATCACAAGCAGTAGTTAATCTGTCAAAGCAAGTTTTAGATGTCAATACTGTAAAGGTATTAGAAAAAGATCTGAACATTGCCGTTGCACCCAGAAAGATTCCATATGAGGAAATAATATGTAACATCGAGGATTGTCTGGCAATGAACAATGTTATGAAGAAAGATTCAGAGGCAATAAGACAAGATATATCAGCAGTCTTACGACGAAGTACTATACCGAAACAGAATATTCCCAGATAAAAACACAATGCGTTAAGAAGCCTGCGCAGTAAACCAGAGTTGACAATCTTCCGTGCAGATAAAGGTAATGCTACTGTCATAATGGATACGTCCCACTACAACGATAAAATTCAACAACTTTTATCGGATGAGAACACCTACCGAGAGGTCAAAACTGACCCCACAAATAAAGTTCTAAAAGTCACCAGTGATCTTGGACACTGAATTTGGACATTAACTTTCTAATATCTTCATGTGCTAAACCCCCCAAAACTTTATGGGCTACCAAAGATACACAAATTAAATACTCCACTACGTTCGATAGTAAGCCAGATAGATTCACCTACTTATAGATTGGCACAACATGTGGCAAGAGTGCTGTTGCCACTACGTGGTCAGACCAGCGTTTTTGTAAAGGATATTTATCATTTTGTCGAAGAGAATAAACAGCTACGTCTCAATGACAATGAAACGATGGTGAGCTTCGTGGTATAGTCTCTTTTCACATGCTTGCCAATGGAAGAATGTATTGAAGTGATGTCAAGAAAGCTTAACGATTATAATTTGGCTTCAGAATATTCAGAACTATTGAAACACTGTCTCACTTCTGGCTATATGATATGGAATGATCAATTTTACAACCAAGTAGATGGAGTCGCAATGGGATCACCCGAAACTTCCGTAGTTGCAGATATATATATGGGACACTTTGAAGAGCCTGCCCTTCAAACTGCACCTATAATACTAAGACTCTACAAGCGATACGTCGATGATACATTTACGATACTACCAAAGGATAAAGTACTTATATTTTTGAACCATCTAAATTCTATTAACTCTAAAATACAGTTTACGATGGAGTTTGAACCCAAGAATTCATTGGCTTTCTTGGATGTTTTGATAATCCGCAATCTGAATAACACTCACAGTACATAGGAAACCGACCCATACAGACTGGTATTTCAATTGTGATTCACACCACCATTCAATACCACTAAGTACTGTTGGAAAGGCCTTGGTTCAAAGAGCTCGAGGTATTTGTGACGAACAACGCCTGGGTGCCGAACTTCGGCAGTCAAAAAAGTACTGATTAATAATAAGCATCAAATGCCACGTCTATATCTCAAAAATAGACTGAAACCGGTCACAGTTGAGCGAATAACGCTGGTACTAACATATATGAAGGGGGTCACTGATAAGATTGGCTACATCTTTAAGCGTGCTTCTATGAAAGCTTCCTTCAAGCCGCCAAAAAAGATAAGTCAGTTCTTACCACCGGTAAAGCCTCGGATCCCCCTACAGGATGCAGGAGTATACAAACTCGATTGCGACTGCGGGCTTTCATGCATAGTTCAAACAAAGAGATCAATAATAGCACGCATTAAAGAACATATTGCAGATGTCAAACATCGTCGTTCTACTAAGTCTGCAGTTTGTCAACATGTACAAGGTAACGCCCACTATTATATTATTAGATTTGATAGACCTCAAATCCTCGCGAAAAAGTCTCGATTCCGTCCAAGGATGATTCGTGAGGCGATTGAAATTAGAAAGCATCCAAATTTTAACAGAGAGGATGGTTGGGTCTTACCACCTGCTTGGGATCCGGTGATAAATATAATTAAATGAAAAACAAAATGGCTCATCCCAGCTGCAAGACACAAGAAGCTCGTTTTGTATAAATCGGATAAATTAATTGTTAATGATTTTGCTGCATATAAATACTCAACCAGACGACTAAAATCTTCAGTCTGCCCGTGACTATGACAGACGAAAGGTTATCGAAACGTCGTGATATAGAGACTTGAGGGATCAACGCAGAATTTTCGTTGGGTGAAGAAATTTCTGCTTCCCTGAAATTTCTTGCTAACATTAGTTTATTTTCAGCTCTTAATTTTTGTTCCTTTTCAGATTATTTATGTATCCATGTAATTATTATGTTTACAGAGTATATTTGTATACATATTAAAGTAATTGTAAACGATATTCATTTATTTTTTTCATCTAGCTCTATCCCTTTCCGCAAACCTCTATCTCTTTAGCCGGGACTATATATATCTGCTTACAGTTTAATTACACTAACATCATAAATACATTAACGTAATAATTCAGATAGCAAGACATATTATACATTTATATATCTTCGCTCTCTTATAATATTCATCACATAATTTGTAATGTCTCTGAGGGCAGTTGAATTTTAGCAAATTCAATCCATTTTTCTATAGAGCCTAACGAACTGCATGGGATATATTCAAACGCACATTTAAAACATTGGAAAAAAATGCGGAAAGAAACTAGATATTTTCTAAAATTAGTTTACAAAGCTTGCTGCAAACTCTGAGACTACGTCACGTCCCCATCGTCATTCTATTATAAATATATTACAATGTACACGTCTGTGATGTTTGGACTATTAAATGGAAAAATAATTTTCAAATTCCTCAAAAATTTTCAAATATTAAAAAAGTTTCAGGATGTTACCACCATGGAGCTATCCATATATTTAATTATGTAGATTTTGACGCGAACAAAACATTTAAATACGTTTTGTTTCTTCCTATTCCATTCGAAAATTTGACACTCAGAATAACCAAATAGTATTGTTATGCAATGTTGTTTGTTCGCATGCTAAGAATTTTAAGAGCGTTAAGTTACAAAAAATAGGTACTTACTAGGTTAAAAAAAGGTACATGTTGTTTATTCATAAATAGCATATAAAACAATTTCTATCCGATTTTTAATATCGAGAAATTTGAGAGGTATTTTGAGTTCTGTTTGTATCCATCAAGCTTCTACTTCAGATTTTTTGAAAGTTTTTGAAAACAATTAATCATTGAACGACGATTATGCAATGTGAAAAATAATCTTTAAGTGACCCTGGCTTTAGCTAGCGCAATACAAAAGGAACAGTTTGTCTTTCTATATATTTTTTAATAACAATGAAAACAAAACGATCCTGAACAAAACAATTATGTCTGCACTCAACTTAAAGATAATAATAGCCCGTTTCGCAGATAATTGATAGAAATCTTAGTCCGCAATAAACAAAAATTAATTTAAAAGACTAGGAATGAGAAGAAAACAAGACACCTAAAATCTCTAGTAGGTCTGAGAGCGTTATGAAATGTAAAGTTAACGCATGTTTGTTATCACATCCACATGATTCAATCCTTTTTAACGCAAGCTATCTTTTAAATATGAGCGCCTCTTTTCCATCCAATAACGATAAAAAGCTATACTCGATTTGCACATTAATTTTGCTATATGGTCTCAGCTTTGTTATAAAAATGGTTAATTAGGGACTATACACTGGACTAGACACTTGAAAGAGAGTCATTGTTAACGTTTCATAGCCTAACGGAGATAATTGGAATCCCTATAGTTTCTTCAAGTCTGTGCATGCTTCCGAGTTTATCCCGAAAGTAGCAAAAGATTAGAAGTGGTTTGAAAAAAAAAAGGATTATACGGGAAAAGAAATACGCAAAAGAAAAACACCTAGGGGGAAATTTGAAAAAGAATAAATAAATATGAGATAGCGCAATGCCGCATAGAAAAAGTCAGTGCCATTCATTGTGCATGCACACTACATCCTCCAATGCAACGGAATTGGGTCTGCACGACCGGGGAAGTGCCTCCCGCTCACTTGATACCAGCTTAAAGTCACTTTTACGTCGCTGTCGCGTTTCGTGCAATTTGTGTGCTTTTTCTTACGCATTTTGTGTGCTCTTTCTTACGCATTTGCGTAATAATCTGGTAAATGGCCGTGGGCGACGCTAGTCAATAAAAGGCTCCGATTACTCGTTTCATCAGCATAAGGGGGTTATGCTATAAAGACACATTGAGATTATTTGACGACTACTAAAACATAGTTATTTTGATTGGTGACTACAGTTTGGAACCTTTTTGGTGATGTCAATATTTAGTGAGGCAATATTGTTCCTAAAGCGTTATAGATTGTGCATGTTATCTAATATTTAAACAACGAATTAAACATTTCAGAAAAAATAAGGAAGTGAACATTTCCCCTGTTGAATACGATAACTTTACGTATTTTACAGTTATTATTGACTGTAGTTAAGAGAGTTTTTCTATGTTTTCAAGCTGCATTGTAAGTTACCCAGAAGAGGTGTTCAATTTCTTGTTAACGGTTTTACTAGTGTTACATTTGAAATTTTAAAATATATTTACGTGCTACTATATATTACGCCATTTATGCGTCTGTCGGGGAAGTGTATTATCATCGGCAAGCATTTCTTTAAGTCCACAAAGGGGCCGACACAACAAGGATAAAATAAAGTACACTTTATTTTTAGATAGTTTCTTTGCTATCGGAGCACGTAGATTTTCTAACATTCAAATGTATGTTACATTTACAAATCCATAATTATATTCAATTTTATATGAATAAAAATCTAAAGTAGAAAATAAGTTATTGTACTTATGACATGATAGCCATAAGTAAGAGTTGGATGTTTGAAAATAACACTCTACAATTAAAAATGAATCTTCAAAAATATACTGATCTGATTTGAAAATTTCTTGCAGTATTAAATGGACCATTTTTCGAAAAGGACTAAAGGGCTATATACCATTATTGTACGACGTTGTGCGGGTGAAACTACGAGGCGCTCCTAGTCAATACACAGTTATACGGTGAGCGGAATTCGAATCTGGCGTATCGTGCGCAGCATGCTTACATTACCACTGCGCTAATCGGTATGTATATCTCTCTCTCACTCTTCGACCGACGTTAGCCCATTGATGGCCTCATGTATGTATGTACTTTTCTGTTATATGTATCTGCTACAGCTTGGCTTGAAGGATTGAACAAATGAAGTGTTGCAAGGTTCTTCCTGATAACTCGCGTTACACAGAGCTTATAAATATTTCTGAACGACAGCTGGAACGTTTACTAGATCAGATGAGAGCAGAATGACGTGTATTTTTTTTTTAAATTTGTCACGAAATTGCGAACCTTGAATGCTGAACGACTTGCCCCACCAAGGGCTGCTCTACAGATCCCGCGGAAGAGAAGGGCTCCGTTCTTGTCTGTTCTGACCCGAAGCACTAACCCTCTCTCTGCGGCTGATCACGTGGTCCAAACCGACCTCGACCAGCCGAGACACCTCCTTGTAAGTCTTTCCCCGGGCATACACGAGGGTGCCATTCGCGTAACAGATGACACCCCTCCCGTGGAGGAGACGGCCTCGCAAGACCCAGTCGTACCCGACGTCTCACAGGATTGGTCCAAGTTCAGAACCCTGCTGGACACCGCGCCTGATTCGCCGCGACTCCACGGACCCCGACCGGTTCTCGAGAGCCACTTTGCGATCGGAGAGATACGCCTCCAACAGCCTCACGATATAAGGAGGCACCTCGATTAAAACCAGTGCCTTCCTCCCGTATCACGCTGTGCGGGAGACTGTTGAAAGCGTTCGCGATGTCCGACGACACCGCAACCACCACCTCCCCCCTGTGTTCCACCTCACCCGTAACCGCTCGCAGGCGCTTGAAGGCATTGATCATCGACCGGTGTACTCGGATGCCAAACCGCGATTTCGAGAGTCCGGGTCCCGTGCCCTCCTCCAGATGTTGAACGAGACGGGAGGCCACCATCCATTCTAAAGTCTACGGACAAACAAAAATAAATAAAACGATAACTACAAAAATGGTTCCCGCAGAAATTTCTCCAAATATAAATTCGATGTTAACAACTTACGGAGATCGAAGCAAAACAAGTCCGACACAGACAAAGACACCTCCACGAAATGCAGAGAGACACGAAAACTACACCGAAAACAAAAGAGACGACACAAGCAAGTCGCTTATACACCCCTGCCCCGGGACTGAACGGTCAGAGCAGGACAAATCTATATCGACGACTTACTAATTCTTCCAATGCAAGAGCCAAGCCACAAAAAATATGAATATGTCGGCAAAGCTACAGCGCACCGGAAACATTTTTACACCAAAAATATGGCCTTTTTAACGCCTTTCGGTAGCCACCACTGACACTATGATCCCAGCACCAAGTATGCGCCCAGTACTAGAAAAACAGAGTCCGGGCTGGGTTACCTGATCCAGGGGGTTGCTCTGCTGAGCTTTGACGAGCAACTGCCACCTGCCATGTAATTTTAGCGTGTAAACAACGCGGTTTCGAGTCCTGTTTGCTATGTTCTCGCCAATGAATGTAATGAATTTTGTTATACGACATGTCACTTGTTTGTTGTATATGCTGTCCAAAATTACTAAATATTTGAACAGATCTTATCGCGTCTCTCAAGATTTACTTGTAGAATGAAAAAGAAACTCCGCAATAAATCTATCAAAATCCTTTAGATTTCCTATTCTTCAGTAACAATAAAATCTTTACTAATTATATAAAGCTGAAGTGTTTGTTTGTTTGTTTGAATGCGCTAATTGGACAAAAATCAGGGACCTAAAGGAATCACGGAGTGCATAATAATATGTAATTAATAGAGAAACTATCATCACTTGATGGTGAGTAATTACTGATTTTCTTTGACAAGCACATAAAAGATTGTTCTAAAATTTAATTTCAGCGTCCTGCATGGCCACTTTAACGTGGGACAGACGAACACTTACCCACCTTCACCCATGCTCCTATCCACATCTCCGTATACGGAGCGAATCATGGGAGATGCACGGGGGTTGCTCACCGGCTCTGTTCCCCAACGTGCAATTCTTGACGTCCTACACATTATTTAAGTGCCCTCTCGTTATTTCACTTTCCCCTTTCTGGGGCCTGACACCACAAAGGTAGAAGTTGTCATCGGCCTCGTCAGTCCTGATTATCTTGATTCAGCTATGTCGTTGTCAATCCTTCCTCTTCTCGTGCCCTGTATGCGCAAATATCTTCAATTGCCTAAAGCTCTGTTCGGGCACATAGTTTACTATTCAATCCACAAACTCCACATCTTGACAGGCAACAGCGCACACGTTCGTGTGCGAATAGTCAGAACGACGGTACCTTCTTCGAATTATTTCCCTTACTGCTTTGACCATCTTTTTCGTACGAACACTATGTGGACCACAAGTGGAAGTGTCATTGTACCTGTTATTAGAACGGCACACAAACATTTGACTAATAACAAGTGTATGGAGACTTTTAAAAAACGCATTTGGCTCATACCAACGTTGTGTAATGCAATCACAGCAATTCGCTGCCCTTGATCACCACACTCCATTTTATATCGCAAAATGTTGTACATTCTATTGGCGCCAAAGTGAGAAAACACAATATACAATGGTATAGAAATGACAGATTCCAAATTCAAATGTATTTTTTTTTATTGTAACAGTATTTATGGTCAGACTATGTATGTTACTCACAATTATTTAATAAAGCTCTTTCTATTTATATTTCTTCTATTTCCATTTCTTTATTTGTTGCTTTTTTATAAACTTGGATTCGACACTTTCTTGTCTTAATTGTCTCACAAATAAATATTTTTATGTTTATCATTATTTTTTATGACCAAATTCGGTATGTCACAACACACCAGTACTCACATAATATGTGCATGTATATATTGGCAGACAATTTTTTTGTTTTTAATCAAGTTTTTTAACAAACATAGTAAGCTAAAGTTTCAGCCTCGGGTTATAATAACATGTCAGTATATACACATTTTTAAACTAGCGCCGAAGGTAAACATACCAGAAAACACGATATGAATAAAGCTTTTAACCTAATATGTATCCCGTAACGCCGTCATACCTTCTATACGTGATATGAAACGTAAAATGGGCACTTAAGATATATCATGTGATTTTGATATGTCCACGTAGGCGGACCAGCATGTCCACAGCTATAAGGTTTTTTTTTTATTTAAACAAAAAAATTCAGGCTTACTGAATGTAATCTTTGTGGGCTTCGTTGCTGTCGAATCGCTTCTTGCCCATGCCCCCTAATACCATAGAAAAGAACAACCCATTTTTTGTTGGGTATTTTACATATTGCAAACTATAAACGGTAAATGACCAACCAAACTGGCACTCACACAAAAAAAGTCCTAACGCCTATAAATAAACCATTAAACGGAATTTTAACTGATCAAAGAAGTTTAGTACCATAAGGGACATCCACAAACGCCAACCCACCTAGAAATCATGGGACACCGGACTTATCAGCAATGCAACATTGGAACCAATGGGATGTAACTTCGTAGAATCAACAAAGTATATCAATTTTACAATAATGTGCTCGTGCTCGAATTTTGGTCACGGTAGCAATCTCTCTCTGTAGATACCAGCCATTTGCGTAGGACATAGTATAGTGCATCAGCCTTTGCGAAAGCACTAGCTCAATCGATTATTTTGTTGTCATATTCTAATGAGACGGCAATCCAAAATCTGGCGCAAGGCCGACGGATATAAGTGCTCTCCGAGGTACGGTGATATAACCACCACTAATTTCCTAACTCCCGCCAGTTATTAGAAATTTAAATATCCCAAAAAACGCTTTTTTCTTTCGCCCAACCTGGGATTTCAATTCGAAACGAATAACGACGGGAACTCATATTACACACGCACACACACTCCCCTTATACCGTAAAAAGTAAATCTTTCTAGTTAGACTAATCCGCTGAAAACATTACGACGATATATTTAACTGCAATGCACAATACCCTAAAATTAAAGGAGAAATAATAACATTTAGGAGATTACTCAGCTGGAAGCTATCAACAGCGAAACGAATAAGTAAATGCTAGAATTCACTACGCTTTACATGGAGCTTTACTTAATCACCTAGCTGTAAACAGCGGAGACCGCATTTATGAATGCACAGTAGCCGTACCGATCAAAATGATTAATTTTGTTTGAATTTTACTAAAAAAATATTCTATGACATTACATTTTTAATAGTAGTTTTTATAGGATGTAGTATAATTCTTATTATCTCACTAGTTATGTCGATCGTATTGTGTATTCACTATTCTTTAATACCCAATACGATCTAGGATTTGCCTACGTTAAATAATACCGCCGTGTCCTTGACTACCGCGCGCATGTCTTTCCAACCTTCAGGAGGTGAGGGGGTGGGCATACGTGCGTAAGTGAGTGCGCGCGTGAGTGCGCGCGTGAGAGCGTAAGTGCGTGCGTGATAGTGTACGTACGTGCGTGAGTGCGTGCGTGCGCGATTTAAAGTATATCTCTCGACCTTCAAAATAGTGTTGCTCTGGAGGTACATTCTACCTTATATCACGGTCTACCTACACTAACCTCGGTAAAAGGGAACATTTAACTGTGGGCCTGTTTATTTGTTTATTTGTATTGAATAGAACTATCGAACCGATTAGGTAAATTCTTTTACTGTTACGAGTACAACCCTATCCTAACTCTGATGAAGGCTACTTAATATTTTCAGAAACGTTATAGATCATTATGAAAATTTCGATAATGTAGGTGTGAATAAATTATCAAAGTAAATCTTTATATTGCAGCTGGAGAAGTTATTTACCATCAACTGAATAATTGTCATGTGGTGACGTGTAATGTTCACAAGGTCGAAATTAAAATGTAAGATATTTGCATTTTTTGTAAATCAATGAACATTTGCTATATTCTGTGGAACATCCGTGTGAAGCCGGAACGGAATGCTAATTAGAAAGTAAGTATGGAGCCTATGTAGGGAATAGTGTTGTCATTCTTACTACTTCAGGAAGAAACAGATCATCATTATCATCAGACCTTATCAGTCCAGTACTGGACACATGGTTGTTTTAATGAACGTTAAGACGACCGGACTCCCGCTACTCGCATGCATTCCGGACTGCACGGATATCGTCTTCCCACCTGATGAACGGCCGACCAACACTTCGTTATCCTAAACGTGGCCTCCTCTCCGAAACCTTACTGGCCCATCTGCGATTTGTTCTATTATTATTTAAGAAGCACAATTTTTTCAAAAAACATTCGTACGTGAGTAAACAATTGCCACTTAAGGCACATTTTGCTCAAGTTGATTCTTGTCCACATAGCATAGCAATTGTTTGGGTGAATGTATAAAATGAGCGAGAGATACTTCCCCAATAGAGCTGGTCCGATTACGCTGCAATGCAGCTTGGCATTACCTTCTACTATTTGCAGAGAGATTGAAGGTGATGATAATACTGAAACTGTACAGAATCTGTTCGTTAATGAAAATACGTATACCTAGATTACTTGAAATGGTTGATATGGCGTTTCAAAGAAACCTGTAGGCAATTAGACGTCCCCACCGCCACCCCTTCTCTGTTTATCCTCGATTAAAAGTAAGTTCTATGTATTTTTAATCCATAACTAGCCTAAAGTTTACTCAAATCCGTTTAGTTATTTCGTTAAAAATGAACATACGTACAATTTTCTACCTTTATAATATCTATAGTAGGATTTCGACGTATTGACATAAAACGTGTCCCTCAAAACCCTCCGAAAATGTGTGGCACAATCCCACGACACAGCAGGTACTTGTTGACTCCCGCACAATACACTGAAGCTGCAGATAGTATAATTAGACTGGACAAGCCATAAGCAGGCCTATAATCGCGAATTGGTTAGCAGAAAATGCATTAATTTCGTTGTCTATCTAAACTCGCATGTGCTTTGCGCAGAGAAAAAGGAATGAACAAAGAGAGACAGAGAATGAGCCACATTTGCTGTCGACCCAGGAGGAAACGTTTTGGGCTGGCTTCTATTCCCCATCTATATTATCTCTATATTTTCTGTCTATTTGCACTATGCTGCCTGCCGCTGCTACGGTTACTGAGAAAGGTCATGATGTTCCACCTTACATGATTTGTGCAGATGCCACGATCTGTATCAGTGGACGAAGTTCCATTGCCGTATTGCGGATCGAGCGCGACCTCTTATGACATCGGTTGCGCTAATCGTGACATGGAAGGGCGCATAAACCATAATAATGAGTACCTTTATCCTTTTTCTTTTTTCACCGCAGGGGAAATGCATTTTCACACAGTCCTACGGGCGCTGGGTAAACCTCTCTGACGGACTTGGCCCAACGGTATCGGATAAAGGGAGCTTAAGAATATTCTAAACCGAAGTAATACTGAGGTCAATCTTTTTAAAGTACGTCGAGTTCCAGAAAAGTAAATCAAATTTGTCTTACGAGTCCACATACAAGCCCCACGTGTCCCCCTGGGATGCATTTTTCTTTATTGTATTACGCCGCTCTCCGTATGTAGGTCGAGTATTCTAGAAACACGATATACTAAGTGTGACCATATAATGTGTTTTAAGGTCATGATACATTTTATAATTGGCGACCGGCTGTCTGAATTGGCGACGGTTAGTCCGCGTGTTACGCCAGATGTCGCGTGTTCGGATCCCGCCTACGTCATGCATGTTTATGTATGTACTATATGTGTATTTCTATCAAAAAATCTTATATACATAAAACGTCTTAAATTTATAAAAATATTAAATTAAATATTTTCCGTTGTATAGTACCTGTAACGCAAATCCTTACTGTACTTACCACATGGTTATGCTAACGTGGTGTGATAAGTCCATAGATATTATTATTATCATTATATTTACTGTTATCTCTGTGCAGTAGCTGGTCCGGGATGGATGCGAGTAGCAGGAGATCGGTCGTCTTGACGTTCATTGAGGGAGGCCCACGTCCAGCAGTGGACCGATAAGGGCTGATAATGATGATGATGATGATTATTACTGTTTAAAATTTAAACAAGTGTTCGCCCAGAGATCATACTTCAATCTCAGTTAGAAAAAACATCATTCGACTAGGAATACAATTTGACTGTGTATATTAATTAAAAAATATTCATAAATAATTAAAAACAAATGATAGTCGGATATAGACACAAAGGGTTCCGTACCAACACTATATACAAGCATTACTACTTATATAAGCTGACGAACCTACATTTGACCTGCATACATTTCTCGCAGAACCGTGGTTCTGCGATAAATGTATAAAGGTAACTGGGATCCGCCGGATACAAGTGGCTCGTGACCATCATCTATGGCGCTGACTGGGGGAGCCCTAAGTTCAACAGTGTACGTCGTCCGGCTGATAATAGTGGGCGGACCACGGTCGTGCTGGAGTGTCCATCAGCTCTATGTAATAAATTGGTTGGCCTTGGTCGTGTGTATATTGGCTGGGACGAAGCTGATATATGCGACTACCTACGTATCAATTGCTGCAACAAATGCCAACAATATGGACACCCAGAGAAATGCTGTAGGGCAACCGAAATGGTGTACGGTAAAGCCTAATGTCAGTCACAAAGTGAGCGCCGCGCTACCTGCAAGCGCTTTAAGCGCAAAGAGGCTAGCAATCATATAACTAAACTAAAAGAGGCAAGCACTCATGTAACCAACTCAGCGACTTGCCCAGCTCGTATATATGCGGAACAACACATGCAGTCAATATGATTCAATATGGATAAAGAGGAAAATATTATTTCGATAGGACAGCTCAATCTTCAGGGATCATCGCCATCGCCAAAAGGAAAAAGATTGACATTCCTTCAACACAGAGCACATTAATTGACATTCCTTCAACACAGAGCACATTAAAACTTACAGTCAAAGATGACAGTTTTTTTTTTTTTTTTATAAAATATTCAAATTTCAAAACATAATTGTTACACTATCTCAATTGTTACTTACCTTTGTACATGCATTAATAAAGGTGTATTTATTCACATATGTTTTATCGTGAAAACTATTTATGTATCGGAAACTAGGGTAATTATGCGAATTTCTATGGGCGTCACTACCAGAAGAATTTGACTGTATCGAATAAAAAATAGTTTGAACATACCAAGAATCACAAGAATCTTTAAGATTGGAAACATTTCATTATAACGATACGAGTCTCCTCTTCAAAATCTTTAAGATTGGAAACATTTCATTGTAACGATACGAGTCTCCTCTTCAAAATCTTTAAGATTGGAAACATTTAAGATTGGAAACATTTCATTGTAACGATACGAGTCTCCTCTTCAAAATCTTTAAGATTGGAAACATTTCATTGTAACGATACGAGTCTCCTCTTCAAAATCAGTCGAGGACTGTAATAAACACCGACGTTACTTGTAATATAATGTTCTTGTAATATAATGTTCTTGTAATATAATGTTCTTGTAATATAATGTTCTTGTAATATAATGTTCTTGTAATATAATGTTCTTGTAATATAATTTTCACAGGTTCACTGGTCAAATGTTTTACTATTAATCGTATATCGTGAGGACGTGAGAGCGGTTAATTTAAGATCTTATTCATAACTTGGTCGTGAATCACAATCTAATGTCATCATTCGAAAGGCTTCAGTTAGGATGGGATGGGCACTAGAGATGTTTCATGTTTACAACTTAAAAATGACAGATTTGTATACAAACTTTCAACCCCTATTTCACTCCCTTAGGGGTGGAAATAATTTCCCTAGTTGGTGTCTACTCAATAACCCTAATAATTTACGCTCGGCGATGATGAATCAGTCAGTCAGGACATGTTATTCCATATGTATACATTGTTGATGTTTAAAATGTTACGCCTCGCCCTTATGTTGCCCAAACACACAGTAAACTCTAGTCTATTGTTGGCGTCTACTTTATATGCAAACCGCACAATGAATAAATGCGCTCTGGGGTCGCACGATTTCAAATGACACATTCAGACAAAGTTGTCTCTGTCAATACGGAAGCGTACGTTTGCAGCGCGTTGAACTGGCTCAGAGCAGCACACACTTACGCGCTGATAAATGAAATGTTATTTCAGTTAGAAACTGTGCCAATATTATTTTGCAATCCATGAGTCAATTGTGATTTATAATATAAACGGGTAAACAAAAATGGGAGCCTTTTTTACGACTACAGCCGCCTATGAACCGATGAATGAACATAATTACTATGCCGATTCGTTGCCCTATTTATCTGCTCTTTTCTAATGGGCATTGTATTGTGTTTTATTTAAAAACTACTGAACTGATTTGGATGAAATTTTGCGCAAATATAGATTAAAATCTGGAGACTATCGAGTGGTAACGTGTTGAAAAAAATAATTGCTATTTATTATTAGTATCAGTGGAACCAAAAAGTGTCAATTTTGATAATGTTTTTTACGACATTTTTCTGTTATACTCATAGATTTGGAAAAAAAGACGATATACAGTGAGCTACCACATAAAAGGTGTGCAAAAGTCAAATTATACACTTTGTAAAAACAACTTAAACACGTGCTCATCAGATTGAAATTACAAGGATACATGTTTAAATTTTGCATATCTTTTAAATTGAATCTGCGTTGTAAAAGCGTCTTAAAATCTTACACATTGACATAAAAAGAGAATATGTTTATGTACTGTCACAGATGTTTTACAATAATAATAATAACAGTAACAGTAGAATATGAATTTGATTGTATGTTTATAAATCAATATACATCTAACATTAGGTACCTGGTCATTATGCATATTATGAAATGTTGGCAACATCACAAATATGCAGGCAACACCGGATATAGCGGTGGATGGCGCCAACCGCTTCGTGACGTCAGCCAATAAAAAGCATAAGCAGACTTTCGGCGGGGCATTCCTTAAACTCGAAGACACACAAGTCTTCGCTAGTCCGAAGAACGTTTGAGGCGGGAGCAGCAGCGCCGCCAACAAGTAATAGGTCCATTTGAAAAAAAAAAACGGCGGGGCATTCGTTCGGTGATTGTTACAGTGTGCAATTTCTATTAATTTATTGTGTAAAGTGTTGTGGCTTCCTTTTTGTTCTGAAGTTAAGTATTATACAAATTAAATTGTAAGCAGATTATAAATTCGATGGTAAAAGTTTTTTCTGTTAAAATAAACGATAGTATTTCATTTAAGGTGATTTATTTGTGAATTTATTTGGTTTATTTAAATGGAGACTAATTTATGTTAATACTCGTTGTCATTTCTAGTAATCGTTAACATCCGAATGGGGATAGAATATGGCCATAAGGAAACAAAAGAGGATGACCTCTAGACGGTCAAGGTAATTAAGCTCCAGTTTTACCAGTTCGAGCACCTCAAGTGGGGCTAGGGCCCCCCCCCCCCTCTCAACGAGGAGGAGCATTTGTAAGAAAACCTTGCAAAGAAGGTAACACATAGGGACGCCAAAACTGTAAGTCAACCCAATTCTACTATTTTAATCACGATCATACGAGAATTTCATCCCTCGACTGATAGCATTGATGGCCCAACGTTATTCAGAGTTATGCGGTTACGTTTTCGTGGTCAGATGAAACAATGCGTTATCAGGCGTTGAATAAACTTAAAGGTTCAGCTAAAGTATGGTACGATTCATTGCTTCGCACCGACAACACGTGGCCTATGTGGAAATGGTTGGACTGGCATCAAAAATTGTGCGATAGTCTTTCAAATTTCAGAGAAATATGTACGATCTTTTTAAATATGTAATTGAAAGTAAACCCGAGGAGAACCAATCTTTATATGAATTTTATTTTGAGCACAAAGGAAGAATTGATTTAAATTGAAACCATTGAGTTTAAATTTTTCTGATTTAGACAATATATCTAATATTTTAGGTAATGTTGGCAATTCAAGCGATTGATGGTTCAAGCGTTGTCGTGGTGGTGGGGCCTATTAGCCTGGGGTGATCCGAGACACCTTGAGCGAAGCCAATTGAACGGAGGGGGTGGCGGCTCTTAGTACCCCTCCTATAAGAAGAGGGGACTAAAGAGCAGGAGGAGGTACCGTTCCTTGTACCCCTCTTATAAGAAGAGGGGACAAAAGAGTAAAAAGTGGCGGCGCTTTTGCGCAAGAGGCAAAGATGGGAACCTCACCCCATTGCACTGTCCCGAAGTCGGTGGGATTGTCCTGTGGTGCAGGACCCTTCTGTGGAGGTCCCTTCGGGGGCTGACTTGCCGTCGAGGTGTCCTGATGATTTGTAGTTTCGGGGCACCTCATCAAAGGCGGCACTGGTGGCACTCGCGGTTGTTTTCGTGGGTATTCGGCACTATATAATGTGCCCCGAGCCCCACACACCACAGAACCCCACCCAGGGCCAGTGAAGGCGCGTAAATTCGTTTCCCCGCGTCGACAAAAAAAAGGTAATGTTGGCGATAACAATTTGGTATCAAATAGTTTTAAATCTTGTGAACGATTATCTAGCTTTTTGCATGGTCGTACATACAAATCGAAAGATTCATTAGGTAGTACTACACGCGAAATGAAACCGTATCATGCTCTAACCAAACCTAGTAGTAACCTTCAAATCATTACGAGTAATGAGCATGCTTCGCAAAATATCACTAATACACCACAGAATAAAAGGGTTGTTAGATGTTTCATTTGCGGTGGAAATCACAAAAGATCGCAGTGTCATCTAAGTGAATGTGAACCCTCAGAATCTGTGTGCCACCACAAGAAAAATGCATTGAACGTTAAATCGAATGCTAATGATGCAATCACCACGGCAAGGTAAGGACAATATGGGGGCGTCGTTTTAACCAAACTTAAAATTTTTGTCATTAGCAATTTGTTACGGCTAAGCCTTGTGTAAGGGGTTGCCACTAATGACGCGAGCGTTGAAAACCAAATATTTTCCAAAGGCGGAATGAAAAAGTTAAACTCATAATTGAATTTTGTAATCCTTAAAAGTTAAATAAAGCTAAATTAATTAACAAACCGTATCTCTGGTTACCTTTTTTTTTATTGACGCGGGGAAACGCATTTACGCGTCTTCACTGGTCCTGGGAGGGGTCCAGTGGTGTGTGGGGCTCGCGGCACTTTATAGTGCCGAATACCCCCAAAAATTACCTCGAGAGCCTTTGGTGGTGTTTCATGCTGCATTGCATTGTCGATTTAGGCTTGCACACGACGACCGGAGGAACGTCTGGCTTATAAGTGACAGCTTCGCTATCTGGTGTCGTACAGTTTGTGAGTAGCGGACGGTCAATTGGAAAGGGGGTAGAAAGGAAGGCAACGCATCTGCATAACAGTTGTGCGGATGTGTATTGGCGCCGACAGTCATCAGCTGGATCCGACTGCTTGTTTGTTCCCCTATAATATGATATAAAACATATTTCTTTTAGGAGTGTACTCAAAAATATATTTTTCATATTTCTTTCAGAGACTAACAAAAAAATACAACATCGAAAGAATCAGCGATTGAGCCAAGGGGCTGCTTTAACAAAGCAAGTGAAATAAGATTAAAAGTAAGTGTGTTCCAATGGAAGCCATTTAATAAATTTCCACGTCATGTTTTTGCCATGTCTATATATTAAGTGACGCCGAACTGGAGGCGAATCTGTTTTAATGATGTTTTCTTCGGAGGGACCTACTGCTGGTTGCCGGCGCTTGTCTAGCCTCAACAGTTCGATTAACTAGCGATGACTATTGTGTTTTCAGGCTTAGGGAGACGATAGAGGGATCGACTCCCCTCTTTCCCATAGATGGGAACAGGTATACCGGGTTGATTGTGGGCGTACCCTGTAGAAATTATTCGTGGACCGAAAAGGGGTAAGCGGTCCCCCTCCCCACACTAGTGGGACGGCGCGCGCACGATGCCGTTTAAATTGCGGTGTCGTGGATAAGGATAATTGAGCTCGTTGTTTGGCTTATCTGAGGAGGCCGGCCTTCTCACCCCACCTCTCTGAAGGGAGGGGTTGATTTGCGCTACAAATCAGAAAAAGCCGTAATCTTGATTTATTTACAATTATCCCGTCCCACTAGTGTGGGGAGGGGGACCACCTCCCCCTTTTCGGTCCCAAAATAGTTATTATAGGGATCGCCCACAGTCAATCCGGTACATCTCTTCCCATCTGCGGGAAGAGAGCGGATCCGTCCCCCTATCGTCTCCCTAAACCTGAAGACACAAAAGTCTTCGTTGGTCAGTCGAACTGTTGAGGCTGGACAAAGCGCCGCCAACCAGTAATAGGTCCCTCCGAAAAAAAAAATCCATTTAGAGTCGCTACAACACAGAACAAATAGAACATAATAATATAAATGTACGCAAAGACAAAATTTGTACATTGTGAAGAGACTTTGGATTTTTTTTATACTGGAAGCGAAGAGATATCTTAGGACGAGGCTAGGTTTGGGGTCGTAAGAGGGACCAACCCCCCTCTCTCCCGCAGATGGGGGATGCGTACCGATATGAGAGCGTCTGTAACTGCTAATTAAAGTATTAATATCTTGGCCAGGGGAGTGTCGGACTGTGACTCGTCTATTGTTTGTACTGCTGCAGTACATACGGGAGAGCTTCGGAGAAGTGCAATCACTGCTGTTTCAGCTGGCTACGATTTTCTATAGGAGACAATATTACCAATAGTCAATATGTCGTTTATTTAAAATTGTATAATGTGTATAATTGATTCGGTTATATATAATTCGTATATATATGTATATATATATATATATATATATATATATATATATATATATACAGGGACAAATGACACATCCCCATGATAGGTATGCAAATGCGTTGTACTCCTTTCCTTCTCCCTTCAATTGGCCACCGGCTACTTACATACGCAAGAAACACATCAGTGAAGCAGTAAGCTTACGCAGTGATCGGGTGAGCGAGAGGTACTTCTCAGGTCGTGCCGGCCCAATTCCGCTGCAACTTTTTACTGGTAAGAAGAACTTTTTGCCGGAACCATTGCTTTGAGGGTTATATAATATTATATATTTTATTATTGCTTTGAGGGTTATATAATATTATATATTTATTAGGTATTGCATGCTTCAGCTGAATAGAAAGGGCGCGACCAGAGAGTGTCATCCTTTTTAAGACTTTACTCGAAGGAATAGTAGGAGTTTACGCGCACAACAAATTGCTTCGTAAGCGAAGGAATTTGTGGCGCGTGAAACGAAAATACATCAAAAAGTTTAAAATTCTTTAAGTCGATACACTTCTGATCAAGATTGACATCTTTTAGAACATCATTGTTTATGAAATATGCACACCGCATGATACCGACAGACCCTCGCACTCAAAAATCCCTGGCGTGTCAGCTAAATGGGCTTCGGGCGAGGTGGGTCCATCCTGTTAAGGTAACCGTATAGTAGGACTTTTTTACGTTTTCGCAATTATAATCATTCTCAATCTCGGCTACATCCGAGTAACCCCTGTCCTATTTGTTGTAGCGTCATGGTATATATCCTATAGCCTTAGCCGTGTCTCCAAGATAAACGGACTGTTCAACAAAAGAATATTTTAAATAAAACTGAATATTTTAAACAAACACTTTTTAAATAATACTATTAGTTCCTGAGATTAGTGCGTTCAAACTAACAAACAAACAAAGAGACAAGCAAGTGAGTTTCTGTTCTGTCATCACTGGTCTGCATAACATTTATGCGGATGTCTATTTATTGCCACCAAAATGTTTAATTAGGGCAAGCATAGAAGGGCTATAGGACGTTCTGGAAAATTAGTTTAGTTATTGTCTATCTGACGAATGTCGCAATATAGCGGAAAAAACTTGATTCGTGATTCCACCAACATGATTCGTAAAGTGAAAGCAATGCTATCGTGTTTCGTGCAGTTTGTGAGTAGCCGGTGGCTCGTTCGAGTTAGAGATACTAGTCAGTAAATACAGAAATAGGGATAGCTACTCGATACTTGAAATGTAGATGTGAGCTTCACTTCAACCGCGAGGTCTAAAGCACACTCATATTTTTATACGGTTAACTAGCAGTTGGAGCCCTTCAGTGACTACTAACGGCCATAAAAATCAGCATAATGATTGCGTTGGCCTCTTTCCTGCTAATTTCTCAATGGATCACCGGATAACCATACCACCTGATTCGGCTTCAGTGCAGCATGACTACCGTGTTAAACTGGATTTCATTGAAACTCTTGCAAGCAACAGAAACGTGGAAGAGTACTACTTCACACCCGTAATATGTATATGAGTGGTGCAACCGTTAATATTAAAGCCAGCATCGATAAACAATATCCATCCATTTACATCATACATAATGAACATCCATCCATCTTCATTATCCATAAGCAATATCCATCCATTTACGTCGTCGATAAGCAATATACATCCATTTACATCGTCGATAAGCAATATCCATAAATGCACATCATCTACAAGCAATATCCATCCATTTACATCATCCTCCAGCAATATCCACAAATATATTCAGGTAAATATGAATAATAATAATACCTCTTTATTAAATTAACTAGGGCGAAGTGAGGCCGTTCAGTAATTACCTGGGTCAGTTATATCATTAAAGTAATTATCGAAACCATCGCTCGCTCGCATCGGGCGCCGGCACAAGACCCTGTAATAACGACTCGCTCCCTTAGGGGCATTCCGGCGCCGAGGAATCAATATCGCTCCAGAAAATATCATGAGGTCCCCGCAAACACATTCATTCTTATATTCTACTAAGCAATATCTAAGCTCATTGAATGTACATCGGATGAGGTGACGGATTTCATTACAATTTTAAATCTCTATAGAATTCATTATTACATTTAGGATAAAAGTTGTAAAGTTAGTTATCACTTACCGACCACCCCTATAAGTAGAAGGTGTTTCAATCCTGACGACCGCCTATTCATACTACTGTCTTCTCGAGCCGATTCTTCCGTGGATATTTTTTATAGTATAGGGGGACAAACGAGAAATCGGAGCCCTTTTACGACTATCGATGCCCTTGAAGGTCAATAATTATTGTGCCGTTGCCTTGCCCTTCTTTTCCCCCCCCCCCCCCCCCTCGCAATGGGATCGATAGACTACTAATATTATATAGTCTTAATAAGAAACTTTGTAAAAAGAAAATTACAATAAAGTTACTTTTACGGATTCTATCGTGGTTTATCTAATTATTTAACTAGCCCGACGTTTCAGAAGCTTTACAGCAACCATGATTACGGGTGAACCATTATTATTATTATTAGAAAAAAAATCATTATAATAAAAATATTTTAAAGAATTTTATCGCGGTTTATTTTTTTGTGTAAGAAACCCTACCTGTCATTCGAGCAGTGACTAAGATGTCTGTAAAACATATAAAACACAACTTATGTTTTCATCATAGAATGGGTTGATAGACTTGTTCTTTTGGTTTATTCGAAATGAATCTCTGATTTATTGAACATGAATTTGAAATAAGTAAGAATGTTATCTCCTCTCGTAACCAAATGTGTCGGTGGAAATGGATACATACTTAGCATGGAGATGTATCTACGTGCAGGTTACAATAAACAAAAATTATTACATTTGAGATCCAACTATTTTGCGAACTTAAAATAGTCATTTTTAGGTACAATAAAGCTTCCTCTGTTTGTGACAGAGAAAGGTGTGACGTCGAAGCTTACTGCGTACCGTACGTTGCGTTCGTACGAAAAATGTGGTCAAAGAATTCGAAGAAATCCTGTTCGAAAGCAAAAGATTTTATCCCGGGAAATGAATATAGCACCTAGAACCATATCGCGTATGTTAAGAGATAACTTAGGACCTGCAGTCTATAATGGACGTACTTTTGTTTTCTTAACTGATAAATTAAAGATGATTAGGGTTATGATGCGGAGTATATAAAGATGAATAGGGTAATAATCGAAACAACTAATAAAGCGGTACGCAAAGGGAGGTTACAGAAAAAATTGTTTACGGATAAGAACTTCTTTACAATTGAGCACAAAAAAATGACCGTATTTATGCTCAAAGCTCTAAGGAAGCTCCGCAGATATTTATTAAGAGGTAGTGCCATGCTATATTGCAGCGAAATTGGGCCGGCATATCCGTGGGAGGTTACCTATCGCCCACCTGATACCGAATTTGAGGCTTCGTGCGGTTTTGAGTAGCTGGTGACACATTGGAAGGGAGGAGGAAAGGAGGATAGCGAATTTGTATAACTGGGTGGCGCGGCTGGGCATGAAATTAAAAATAGCAACATGTGGTACTTGGCTCGCTTTCCCATAGAGTTATCAGAACCTTTCTAGAATTACCAACGCCCACGAATAGCCCCTAATTATGCCGATGCGTTGATCTGCTCTCCCCTTCCATTGGGCCACCGGCTACTCACCAACTGCACGAAATGCGACACCGAAGATGTCACTTAGCGCCAGTGTCCTGTGAGCGTGAGGTGCCTCCGCGGTCGTGCCGGCCTAATTACGCCACAATGCAACATGGCACTATCTCTTACTATAATTAATTTTAAATTTCCAGCAAGTTGATCAATGCTTAATTGAGCATTATTTCAAAAACATTTTAACATTTTCCATAAAATTCAAGTTCAACTATAGAACCGCGCAACTTAAATTACTTTCTCGTTATCTAAGCAGTAACACAACATTTACATTTGATATCATTTAAACGGGTCTGTGTTTGTCTAGTGCAATAAAATAATTTTGCTTCGTGGTAGTTTATCCTATAGTATCGGGGGAGAAACGAACAATCGGAGCCTTTCGACGACTACCGACGCCCATGAACACCAGCATAACTAAGCCGGTGCATTGCCCCTCCATTCACTCTCCCCCCAATGGCCCACCGGTTGCTCACAAACCGCACGAAACGCGATACCGTAGGTGTCATTTTACGGCGGTATCAAGTGAGCTAGTGACCACCCCGGTGGTGCCAGCCCAGTTCCGTTGCACAGGTCGATGTAGTGTCATGCACTATGCATGACTCTGCCTCCTCCTATGCAGCATGGCACTACCAATTACGAAATTTATAGTCAAATTTAAAATCACACACCAATTAGTGAATATTGACCGCAATAAGAGGTGATGACCAATGTCATCACATTTGGCAATCCAAATCAGGGCAGCGTGTCCGTGGAGGTACCTCTCGCTGCCATGTAACAATACATATAGTACGACCTGAAAGAGCACGGCCATTGCGCTCCGTGCGAGGCTTTCCTCTTTCACTAAATTGGGAGGATTAAGTAAACATGTCTACATTATTTTGATAGTACACGGAGCAAACGAACAACCGAAACCTTTTGACGACTACCGACGCCCATATACATCTACGATATTGTTATGCAGGTGCGTTGCTATTCTCTGGCACACGCCACAGCTACAGCAATTATGTGGATGTATATCTCCGAGACGATCCCCGTCAGTTGACATCAAGAGGTCCATCTTACTCTATAGAGAAGTGCAATAAGCCGCTACAATATTCTATTCAGTAGGTGAGAAGAAGATATCCAAGGAGCCGTCGGCTCGGGATGAATGCGAGTAGCATGAGATCAGCCATCTTGCCGTTCATTAATTCCAGCAGTGGATAATTAAGGCTTCTAATCATAAAGGTATATTATCTTCATGATTAGTATTGTTCAATGACTCATTATTATTGTATAATTAGTAAAGATTTTTTTCGGACCTGAGTGCTGTAGAAATATTATGAAAAAAGGGACCGAAGTAACTCCTCCGACAAAAGCGTCGGGGTAGGAGGGCTCCCGCTCACCTCTGGCTCTCACAAAATCACAGTAAAGAGATTTATGGTGTTGCGTTGCATGTTGTTGCAATGGGTCGCCTCACTGGTTAGTGAGCAGCCGGCGACCCATTGGGGGGGTAGAGAAGGAAAGTAAAACATCTGCAGAACATTATATCCGTGGAGGTCGGTAGTCATGAAATGGCCCTGGTTGAATTCTATCCCCTTATGCTATAAAACATCTTCCACCATTAGTGATGTGCAGAAAGTGAGTGATACGGACTAACGGATTAGTCGTTAGATAACTCCGTGAAAAAATACTGTAACATTAATATTAATATAAAACCGACCCTGACGTTGTAATGAGCTCTCATTCGTAACACGTACAGATTTAAAAAGGGTTTTGTATAAACTCGCTCACCATTTACTGAAGGTCATACGTGCTAACGTGTGTTTGATCGTTTTAAGAAATTGCTACCGTCATACACATAGAAAAAGTCTTTTGTTTTTGAATTTTTAAAACAAAAATTGCATGATGCTACAGGCCCTTACTTTGAACTTTTCTAGTTCTCCGGTGGTCGATTTTTATAACATTATAGCGAAGGGAAAAACGATGTCTACCATCCATCAACACCCATTTACATCCGCACAGTTAATAGTATTGCTGATGCGTTACCATCATTCACACCATCTCCGCAATGGGCCGCTGACTACTCGACGAACCGCAAGAAACGCGATAGCGTTGCCAGGACTATTGAGGTAGCATGTGGGTGAGAAGTACAACCCACATCGTGCCAAGCCATTTCAGCTGCAATGCAGCAACAGCCTCTTACTAAAAGTACGACTACTTCAGCCAGATCCCCGCCATTTCAATCAACAATCTGTTCCGAACATTTGGAGCCAACGAACAATCGATACCCGTGAACATCCGCATAATTACTGCGCCGATGCGTTACTCTCCTTCCCTCTTTCCCTCCAATAGGCCTCCGGCTACAACTATTATTATACTGAAGGTGTTATTTTTTACGGCGACATTATGTGAGCAAGATTTCTATATATATTTTATTGAATAAATGTATTTGTGAGAAGTGAAAGTGAAGTAATTTCATAAGTGAAGTTATAGTGGTATTTGTATAGCAAGTACAATGCAGCAATTTACAATAAGGCGTTGTGCCATGCTGCGTTGCAGCGGAATTAGGCCGGCGCGACCGAGGAGGCACCTCTAATTTAAATGGCATCGATGTCCGCCAACATGATTCGTAAAGTGAAAGCTATGCTATCGTGTTTCGTGCGGTTTGTGAGTAGCCGTTGGCTCGTTCGAGTCCGAGATACTAGTTAGTGAATATAGAAATAGAGAAAGCTACACGATACTTGAGATGGAGATGTAACTTTCACTTCCGTCGCGAGGTCTAAAGCACACTCATATTTTATAGGGTTAACAAGCAGTCGGAGCCCTTCAGTGATTACTAACGGCCATAAAAATCAGCATAAAGATTGCGTTGGCCTCTTTCCTGCTTATTTCTCAATGGGCCACCGGAAAACCATACCACACCTAAAGCAGTGCCACGTGAGCGAGATATATCTTACTGGTCGCGCCGCCCCAATTCGGCTTCAGTACAGCATGGCACTACCGTGCAAAACTGGATTTCATTGAAACTCTCGCAAGCAACACGAAATGTGGAAGAGTACCACTTGATATTGAAGCCTGCATCTATAAGCAATATCCATCCATTTACATCATACATAAGCGACATTCATCCATCTACATCATCCATAAGCGATATCCATCCATTTGCATCGTCGATAAGCAATATCCATCCATGCACATCATCTTTAAGCAATATCGTTTCATTTACATCGTCGATAAGTAATATACATCCATTTACATCATCGATAAGTAATATCCATCCGTTTACGTCATCCTCCAGCATTATCCATAAATATATTCAAGTAAAAATGAAGGACAATACCTCTTCATTAAATTAATGGGGGTGAAGTGAGGCCGGTCTGTTATATCATTAAAGTAATTATCGATACCATCGCTCGTTCGCATCTGGCGCCAGCACAAGATCCTGTAATAACGACTCGGTCCCTTAGGGGTATTCCGGCGCCGAGGAATCAATATCACTACGCAAAATATCATGAGTCTTCCCCGCAAACAAATTCACTTTTATATTCCACTAAGCAATATCTAAGAATATTGAATTTATATCGGTTGTGATAATTTTAATTGTAATGAAATCCGTTATTACAACCGATATATATAAAATTCATTATTACATTTAGGATAAAAGTTATAAAGTTTGTTATTTACCATTTACCTACCACTCCTATAAGTAGGCGGTGGCCTGTCGACCGCATATTCTACTGTCTCTTCGGACCGATTCTTTTGTCACAATGGATATTTTTGTATAGTATAAGGGGACAAACGAGAAATCGGAGTCACCATAATTATTATGCCGATACGTTGCCTTCTTTTTCACCTCCTCTCCCCCCAGTGGGCCATACATCGATAGACTACTCACATTATATAGTTTAAATAAGAAATTGTATAAAAATAATTACAATAAAACTACTTTTACGGATTCTATCGCAGTTTATTTAATTATTTAAATAGCCTAACTTTTCATAAGCTTTACAGCAACAATGGTCACGGGTGGACCATTATATTATTATTATTATTAGATTTTTTTTCATTAATATTTCAAAAATATTTTAAAGAATTTTATCGCGGTTTATTTTTTATTTTTTTTTTTGTGTAACAAACCCTACCTGTCATTCTAGCAGTGACTAAGATGTCTGTAAATCATATATAACACAACTTATGTTTTCATCATAGAATGGGTTGATAGACTTGTTCTTTTAGTTTATTCGAAATGAACTCTGATTTATTGAACATGAATTTGAAATAAGTAAGAATGTTATCTCCTTCTCTCGTAACCAAACATGGGTGGAAATGGATACATACTTAGCCTGGACATGTACCTACGTCAAGGCAGTTTACAATAAAAAAGTATTAACATTAGAATTTGGAATCTGTCATTTTTAGACGATTATTCATTGTGTCATCTCATTTTGGCGCCAATATATTGTACAATATTTGGGACATTAAAATGGATTGGGGGTGATAAAGGGAACAGAATCGCTGTGTTCCATTACAATAAGTGGGTATAGAGCCAAATGTAATGTTTAAAACTCTCCCATACACTTGGTATTAGCTAAATGTTTGTGTAATTGCCTTCGTAGCGTTCGTACACAAAATATGGTCAAAGAATTCGAATAAATCCGGTCTGAAAGCAAAAGATTTTATCCCGGGAAATGAATATAATAGGTGCTAACCTAGCACCATATCGCGTATGTTAAGAGATGACTAAGACTTGTATCCTATAAGAGACGCACTGGTATTTTCTTAACTGATAAATTAAAGATGAATAGGCATATGTTGCGGAGTATATAAAAATGAATAGGGTAACAATCGAAATAACTAATAAAGCGGTACGCAAAGGGAGGTTACAGAAAAAAATGTTTACGGATAAGAATTTCTTTACAATTGAGAAAACATTTTAACAAATAAATGACCGTATTTATGCTCAAAGTCTAAGGAAGCTCCCCAATTAGTCGACAAAGTGCAAGATGGGCACTATCCGACTTCAGTGATGGTTTGGTGGTGTGCTAGTTATGAAGGAGTGACTTGGGCATTTTTTTGTGAAAACGGTATGAAAACATCGGCACAAGTATATACTCGTGAATTTAATTATTATGAATTTGTGAATTGAATTATAATGAAATTATTATGATGATACTATTCTAAGAAGAGGTAGTGCCATGCTGCATAGAAGGAGGTAGTGCCATGCATAGTGCATGACACAACATCCTCCCATGCAACGTAATTGGACCAGCACGACCGGGGAAGTACCTCTCGCTTAATCATGTTTTATACCGCCGTAAAGTGACATCGTCAGTATCATCTTTCATGCGGCTTGTGAGTAGCAGGTGGCCCAATGGGAGGGGGTAAAGGAGGGTAACGCATCGGCATAGCAATTTTGTAGATGTTGATGGGCGTCGGTAGTCGTAAAAATGCTCCGATTTCTCGTTTTCCCCATATTCTTTAAAAAAATCATGAGAAGGTAAAAGAATAAAGTCCTTTAATAACACCATGTTCAATAACCAAGTATTGTCTTTCCTGTAAGACCGCTCCTAAGGCTCTGTCCAGGCAGTCTTGTTTGGAAGCGAACGTCTCCAACTTCATCAGAGGTGAAGACTGGCCGTCGTCTAGTCCCGATTTGAATCAGCTGAATTATGATTCATGATCGTTTTTAGAGACTACAGTTTAATCTAAGTGCCATGATATATTACATTAGAGATGAGATTAGGCATGAGTCCCTAAAACGATCCGAACGATTGGCAGTGAAAAGTTTCCCCATGGAGAGAGTGCGTGCTTCTATTGATAACTGGACACAACGTTTGAAGGACTGTGTCGCAGCGAATGGAGACCACATTGTATAAGTTTATATATTTTCAATTGTTTTATATTTGTGTATTGAACTGACACAATGTTAAAGTAATAAATGTTATTTGCAATAAAAAAAAAAACATTTTTGTATCGGTTACGTATGGAAATAATTGTGTGGGTGCTTGTGGGCGTTGGTAGTCGAATAAAGCATAAATTTATCGTTTGCCCTCTACATAAAAAAATTAAAAAAAATCTTTTTTGGTTTTTCTTACTTCTTGCCAAATTTCGTGATACTAGACAAGAAGCTAAGTCCACCCGTGACCATTGTTGCTGTAAAGCTTATGAAAAGTTAGGCTATTTAAATAATTAAATAAACTGCGATAGAATCCGTAAGAGTAGTTTTATTGTAATTGAGTAACGTTCGCGTAAATTTAAGACATCAAGAAGTACAGGTTCTAGTTATCGTACGATAAGTAGTATGGAACACATTATGCGTGCGTTGGCTGCATGTTCTGACACAACAAATCAGTACACACCTCGATAAATCCCTTTCCCTCAATTTTCATAATTTTAGCAGTGATAGTTATACTATCGCGTTTCGTGCGGCGAGTCAGCGGCCCAATGAGCGGCGTAACAAAGAGGGAAACGTTATCGTGGTTATCTGCATATTAATTAACCATGACCGTTTTAATGGACGTCGGTAGTCAATGTATAGCTCCGATTTCGCGTTTCTATCCCTATGCTATAGGTATAGATGGGACGGACCACCAGTTCCTGTCTGAAGTGAAAGATATAAATATATGTGCGCTATGTCTGCATTTGAAACACTGTATATTACGCTGGATGCGTCATGGCGCTACCTCTTCATAAAAATAGTTTGTTTGTTTATTTATTTTGAACCGTGTTGAATAATCCATTTATCTAGGAAGGCTTATAGGCTATGCCATGATGCTACGACTAGTAGGACCTGAGTTATGGGAGCGGAAACAATTGGTAATGATGTCTAAAGTGTATCGAATATCATCGAAACTCCAACGTCGAGCACACCCCAGGGGAGTTGCGTGTACACATTTTATCGGATACAATTCGGAGAGTTGTTTTTAGGAATTACGAAATGCATAACCACATTCTGCCGTTTCTATTAGCGGTCGACCAGACGCACTGGGACTCAAGACCGTTACACATGATATTCACATTGACATTCTACTTGTGTGTACTAAAAGATTCGGGACAACATTTATGTAACGTACTGCAACAATATGCATTACGCATTACCAGCATTTGGGCTTCCAGGGACCTGCACTCAGGGACATTTTTAAGGCTTTAAATTTCTCTGTGTGTATACGTAATGTATGAATCATGACTTGTGGCCCGCGGTCCAGTCGCCCGATCCCAAAGAGGACCAGCGTAAAGGCTGTTGTTGTTGTTTAGTAATAAGCGCACAGCTATGCGACACATAATACAATACAAAGTAAAGGGCCAATGAAAATTAATTTGATTCATAAGTCACACAGTGGCTCAAGTACTTAAACCTTTCCGCCTTTTTAAAAGTAGCTCCACAGAGGAAAAGTGTGTCACATTATTATAACACTTCCGATTCGGCCAGCATACTATAAATTCGTTTTTCGCGGCGTTGTACTTGACTCGTTGGGACACAGCACAGGATTCAGAAATCTTAATAAGTTGCTTCAGTGCACCATCTGATGGGCTCAGCAGTACCATGTCATCGGCATAACTTATGTTATTGATGCATACTCAGTCGGTGTGACAACCGATACCCGATCTCACCATATATAGGTGGAAAAGTGTAGGAAATGTCAGACTCCCCCTGCTTCACGCCATACTCCAACTTTCCAGGAGCGCAGGTGCGCAGATATGGGCAGGTGCCCATCTTACATTATTGATTTGATTGCTGTACTAATAATTAATTTGACATCATCAGGAAAATTTGCTTCTCTTTTCAATTGACTCCAGAGGTCTTTAAAGGAAAAGCGATCAAGTGCCTTCGTCAAGTCCTGATACCAGGGGGCATTTACCCCTCACCATCATCGTCATCATTATTAGCCCTTATCGGTCCACAGCTGGACATAGGCCTCTGTCAATAAACGCCAAGGCGACCAAAAAGACAATCAACCCCTCACCATACCTTTGCTTATGTCATCCACCTCATTAGCAGTGAAAATCTCTCTCTTGTTTGGTAGCAGCGTTTCAACTTTAAAATGTCGCTTGAACATGTGAACAGTATCAGTATGCTCGTACACCTGCGGCACTCGCGGGAAGGCCCGACTTACGTTTATGACTGAAGCTGTTGTTATTACTAAGTTGTTTTAATGGTGTTCTGCAAAAATGTTTGTCATTCATTTTGCCAATGAATATTCTGTGATGAATATCATTACATATTTCTTCATAACAGTTTACTAGTTCCACAGGTAACTCCCATTTACTTAATTTCGAGTGAAATTCATTACGATCTACCCACTGACTTACTTTACGTTATTGTTGGGCGTAGTAATTTTGGATATTATTACATTTAAATTACATTCTATTAATACAGAATAATGATACCTACTGAGGTATCGTAATGAATGGACACTGAGCAGACGGACGGCCCGCACTCGCACAAGACAGTATCCGAGCCACCGGTGGCAGCCCTGCGCGTCACACAAAAGTATAACTATCTAAGCGCAATAAGTCTATATCTGCACAAGACCATATCTGTTCTGCACGAAAAGGCTTCTTTACGAAAAGACTCACCGGGATGCACATTGTAGTCCCTAAACATAAGAACTGAGTCCACACTAGGACTATCAACAATAGTAGTCATCCCACTTAAATACTGTATGAACTTTATGTGCTTTGCACTGCACTGTGTAGGCATGTAATGTACACTGAGAAAACTACAACAGAGCGCTCATTAAGCGATACGTCTATCGCTGTCAGTATAACACAATTCTACTCCACGTTAGTATGTCAGTCAACCCAGTTTTTCTCCAGAGTAAAGTTACTTCTCCGTATGGCCTCTCGTGTGTTACACCAGCCGATGTATGCGCCGAAGACGTGCCCGCAAACGCAGTCTCGGTCTCGACCGAGAAAATATAGGCATTGCGCTCATATCAGCTGATCGACATAGTCTGCACACACACTCCAACGATCGAATAACTTTTTTGCATTGTTGTGTCTATTTAACGGATTTTATCGCGTTTCTTTACATTTTCTTGTGGAATGGGACAGAATCACCGTCATGAAGGGATATGTCAAAATTCTTGTGCTGTGCTGTTATACAAATAAATATCCAATTGTATACAAAAAAAATATAATAAAGAATTAAGAAAAGAGAAAATAAAATTAAAAAAAAAAAAACAATAGGACTTTTTTGACATATTCCTACAATAACAGTCGCATATACAATAACAACACAGATATACGAAAGCCATCACATTTTTGCAGTTGAAATTAAGTAACTTTACATTTTTATTCATAATTTATTCTGATGACTTACACCTTCATTTGGGAGGTCCCTTTCTCACGATATTTAAAATTAATGAATCGCCTGTGTGCAACTCCTCCTGGCCAAAAGACTTATCACATTAACGTCCAATTTATGTTATGGTACAGACATCTTATAGGATTCACAGTTTTTGTTAAACTTCATACTTATTCTTGATATAGTAACATCAATATTAGTTTCAGTTTTAATATACTTCTCGATCAAAGGCGCTCAATTCACCATATTGTAAATGTAAATAGGAATATTAGTTCCCACTGCTTCATAATTATCACCAGGCTGTATACTAGCTTTTTATTTGTTTGCCATGGAACGATTACTTAACTTTTTCCTCTGTACATTTATCAATTCCTCACTTTGAGCCTTTTTTCGGAAAGACCTATTATCATTGGCGGCCCTAATGCCCTCGCTCCTACAGTTCGTCGGTTCTATCGAAGACTTTATTGTATACTGCCTTTGTGCCTGCTGTTTCCACTCGCCCACTCGAAAGACATCTGCTACAGTTTTTCTTTTATTATTTGTAGAGTCTAAGTCGCACGTCACAGCGGTGTGTTTCGAACTCGTAGCGGACACGTTGGCGGATCGGATGGCAGCTCGATTGGCTCGTGCGCCTCCACCACCTGTACGCTCTGCGTGAATTATTTTTGCTGCTTGTAATGTGAGCTACAGCTACCCTCACATGTGATATATTTCTGAGCATTATCTCCAACATTCTTCTCTCTTAAAGAGAATATTTTTCATCATTATTATCATTAACCAAGGGAGGCCATCCCATGGGCCAGCTGTTACACTGAAAACTGTGAAGTAAACATACGGCTTCTCTCCTATTATTAACATTATTTTCATCAGAATTTAATCCGGACGAATATTTTTGTACTTTGCGTTCTGATTTACATTCACTAAACTGTTCCATAATCACATATTCCTGTTTTATGACGTTGATAACCTGCTGCATTCCCACCACATCTTTCAACAGTCTTGTAACGTCTACATGATTAAAGGGGACTGGGGGTGGTTTACCGAGGTCCTTTGCAACAAAAACAGGAATATCTTCAGAATCTGCGTCTCGTGGTAGGCATATAATATCATCTGTATCCCCAACTGTTTCGCCTGTCTTTTTTCGCATACTCCTACATTTCTTTTTCGGCAGCGAGTCGAATTACAAAATTTTTGCTACCACAATATCATTGTCGGAAAATACGACTGCACATAAATATGTGCTACCATCGTCCATTACTCTAACTCATTAATTACTACATTGCAATTCACACATTTCCCCATCTTCGAAGACATTGTTTTGCCTTTAACACATTTACCACGACTCGAGTAATTAGCCTCGATTGTTAAATAGCTCTTGCTACATTATAAAAATGTCTAAACAAAACACCCCTCAAGGTAGTGTCTAAGCAGGTATTACGTTATGGAAGTAATAAACATAAAGGAGAACATTATTAAGACTTATAAAGACATCCCTAAAAGGCTGTGCGTCGTGTATTAATGTGAATACTTGAGGTGTACATAAACATCGCACGTTTTAACATGCCCAAGCTCTCGACGTAAACTTCTGTCATTATCTTAAGTGAGGTAGAAATAAGAGCACAGACCACACTAGAGGCTCGACTAGTGATGGGACAAGAAGATAGTGTCGATGATTGTTAATCTTGTTTAGATATTGACTTCTTCCCAACAAACATAGAATATATATTTATTTCCCACATCTAGATTCTTGAATAAATAATAAAATAGACATAAATATTTTCAATAAAATTACCGCTTATTATATTGTAATCATGTATGATAATATTATATAGAGAGAATATTGGGCCTACAATTTAAACTATATTTTAAGAGTCAGAGTGACACTGCATTGGAGCTGAATTGATAAATGAAGGGCAACACGTCTGAATAACAATTGTGTGGATGTCTCTGTACGGTGTGTCCTCATAAATTATAAAAATATACGAAACTGAAGGTAAAAAAGTGTTAAATTGACCACTTGTGGATAATTAAAATTAAATTTGATGTGTGTGTTTGGAACGACCAAGGAGTTCGTTCCGATTTACTCGCTTATAATACCGTACAGCGTTGGCTGTGGTGATGTATTTTTTCAGCTCGTGGTGGTGCAATTAGCTCAACCTGATGTACGTTTAACTTTACTGGCAATTAATTCTCTTCATTCGAAGAAGCAGAGAACAAACGATTACCAATTTTATTCTCTGCACACACATGACACTACTAATGTTATGAAGAGGAAACACTTGATTGTTTGTTTGTTTGCTTTGAATAGGCTCCGAAGCTTGAAAAATTTAAACATTACACTAAAATTACTTTTACGGATTTTATCGCTGTTTATTAAATTATTGATATCGTAGCCCGACGTTTCAGAAGCTTTACAGCAACCATAATCACGGGTGGACTGAGTTAACAGATGTTATGATGTCATAAGTTATTAAAAGTAACCGAGGAATTACAATTATTTTGTTGTTCCGATTAACGCAAACAGTACTTATTATATCTTGCTGTCTTGAAGTGTTATGTTTAGTTTTTAATTGGATTATTTTTACCACGGTTTTAAGTAGAGGGAAGAACCCAGGCATCTTCTCTATTGAAATTTGGGTGTTTCTTATTTGATGATCATCCCTGGAAAGAGTCGGTGTTCCCCAGTGACGATTTGCGCTTTATCAAATCTAATATAGTAATAGTAATCCAATCTAATATAAAAATAAAGCAGATTGTAATGGGTATCATTCGCGTAAACTTAGGACATCAAAATACGATTAGTATCCTTCAGTCTTTGTGATGTACATAGGTCATGTGACATTTTCTAAATCATGTTGATGGTTATAATGTAAGCGAAGTTTAGAAAAAATATCAAAGGAAATCATTTTTTTCTCTACAGAAATTATTAACAACTAGCTGTCCCGACAGACGTTGTTCTGTCATAAGTTTGTCATAAATTTGTTGTTGCACAATGAATCATCATTATTATGAATTTTTATAGATTAATGAATTTTGCCATATTTCGTTAAATACCTGCGTAATTTCTTTTTAAATTCCGTACTCAGCTGGAAGGGAATGCTTTGTGTAAATCTAGTGTTTTATTCATTAGCTAAACATTTTATGGAGATTATATCAATACACACACTTGGTCCTCTTTCGATAAAAAATATACTGTCTTTATCCAACACTATCTTCACTCACACTCTTACTTCTTATGAAAACATTTCCTTAAAATCCTCTAAAAACCTTTTCCTTGGCTACAATTGTCTGCTTAAGACAGGATAAAACTAAATAAAATATGTGGAAATGAGAACTGGGACCAACCAAAGGTCCCCGCCATGAATTTTCAGTGATATTACACACTATAGCACGTACCTGTGGCATCTGGCCTTACGATTTTTCACTTTAACGCGAGCGCACAGGTTCGAATTTGTGAATTTAAATAAATGAGCTCACCTAATTAATGTGCTCGCATATTTTTCTTGAGTTCTTACTCAAGAGTAATGTGGAGTAATGTTGTAAATTAATTTGTGTGAAGTTAGCATGTGTATGATACATGAGAACTGTCGTGTTGTACAGTGTTTATTATAACAAACGGCTGTGCTCCACGGTGTTACCCTCACAAATTCTTGCATACAAACTTTTAACCCCTACTTTTGCCCCTTGAGAATAAAAATCTTTTTACACCAAATCTCAGCTTTGTTTGTCCAATAAATTAGGTGTCATTGGTAGATTATTGAGTGAGAACACTTTGTATTGCTCGCAACTGCCTACGGTTTACCCCTACTCCCATAACTACTAATAATAGTAGCGTCATAGATTGTAGCCTATAACTTACCTTATTGAAGTAGATATAATTCACGAAAATAATATATAAAATCCTATTAGTAGTTCCGGAGATTAGCACTTACGAAGTAACAAAACCCTTTAGCTTTATTATATCAGTATAGATGAAGTATGACACTTCATCAGACTCTCCCTAAATGCGTCATAGGAATCACACGCGAAACGCAACTGCGCAGCTGTCACTTCAGATGTCGCGTGAGTGAGTATCGTGCCAGCCAGGTTCAGCCACAATGTAGAAATGGCATTCGCATGCAGCAACCCTACGCTAGACCATTTCATGTGATACGGGATAGAATGTGTAATATGATGTCGGCCCCTTAGGGGACGAACTGGTGACTAACCGTCGAGGTGTCAATAGCATCAGTGCTATTCGCGGTGGTTTCAATGGTTATTCGGCAACATAATGTGCGACGTGTCCCACACATCACTGTGGCCATCCTGTGCTGTATTTTTCGAATTTTTCGGCCGTGTTCGAGGCTGGCTTTCTTTCTCTATATTATTACTGTCCTGGTTGGATTGCCAAACTATCGGAATAGAAAAATAGAGAGTGCATTAATATCCGCACACACACTTGTGGACTATAATATTTCCTGTGCAGTTGAGTAATGTCCAACGAGAAAACCGCGGCCGCCAAACCATATTGTCCATAGATTGGATACGGAATAAAACGTAACCCTAAAATATTAACACTCCGCTGTCGTCCTGTACGTCTATCTGTCGCCAGGCTACCTTTACCTCGTGGAGCGTGAAAGCTAGACTGTTTACATTTTCATAGGTCATGTATTTCACTAACCATAACATTTAAGTTTATCATTATATTTTATGTAATTACTGCACTTTATACGTGCCCTTTACTTTTCTGTTGTTAATTTTAATAACACATCAAATAGACTTCAAAAATAACGCCACACTTAAATATCAAAAATTATTACTATCTGTGAACTTAACATCTGTGGACTTAGCACACTACGTTAGCCTAGTCCTGTAGTAAGTACCGTAGGGACTTGTTTTGTAGATACTAGACAACGGAAATATATTGATATAAATTTAAGAAGTTTTATTATATAAATACATATATTACATATATACAGACCTAGGCGGGATGCGAACCCCCCACCCCTGGCGTAACGCGAGAATTACCGACACGTTACCAACGGAGCCAGCCGGTCCTCAAAAATGTAATTCAATATTCAATCTATAAATTTCACTTTGAAAAATAACATTCGTGAAGTCGGTACCAAGCCAAAGGTAGGTTTGTCTTCCCCTGCTTCTGTTTGCGTCATATGCCTAAACCCCAACAGTGTTCCTGCTCAACCACCAGTGGGGAGGGGGGAGCGGTGACATACAACCGCGACTCCACAAGCGGTTGTCCTTATGGGCTTTATACCTTTATTTTACTGTTGCCGCTATAACAACAAATATTAAAATAAATTATTTAAAGGGGGCACTACAAACATTTCTGTAGACAATGGTGCGAGACCCTTTGTGCGCGCGTCCTTCTCGTACTTGAACAGTTTTTTAAGTATACTCTCAATAGGAATAAATTACAATACGGAGTGGGAGCTACATGTTGCACTGCATTAGTATTCAGTACACTCCAGTACACACTGCACACAAGGCGCGCCGTAGTTAGCTCACGGCGGTATACTTTGAGAGTCGTCACGTCTTTCACTTTATACATATTATTATCGAACCATCTCGATTTACCTTAACATTGCATATATGTTACTTTATTAAGAGGCCATGCTGCATTGCAGCCGGATTGGGCGGGCACGAGGTGCCTCTCGTGTCTCAGCGATAGCTGTGGCGTTTCATGCGTTTTGTGAGTAGGTTAGTGTCCAATTCGGGGGAGTAGCAAAGTTTAAGGATGTCCGGATGTCTATGGGCGTTGGTAGGCGGTAAAGGCCCCGATTGCTCGTTTGCTACACTATAAAAGAATACCAACTTTATCTTAGTCACAGAGAGGGGACTTACATTTATGACATATCGCAATATGTGTCACTGAACGGTAAGTTAAACACACACACACACACACGCACGCATGCACGCACGCACGCACGCACGCACGCACGCACGCACGCACGCACGCACACACACACACACACACACACACACACACACACACAAACCGCACGAAACGCGGCAGCAGGCAATGGTTGCTGTAAAGCTTCTGAAACGTCGGGCTAGATAAATAATGAAATAAACCGCGATAAAATCCGTAAAAGGTGGCCACTGGTGGGGGAAGGAGAGCCACGCATCGGCATAGTAATTATGTGGATGTTCATCGTCGGGATTCGTAACAAGGGCTCCGATTTCTCGTTTGGCGCCTATTCTACATAAAAAGAAAGGTCAAGATTTCTATGGTTTTGGTCGAAACCGAGACGATCTTTGTTGAAACATGCTGAATAGAGACAGCAGATAAATACAAAGAACATAACAGCACATTGCAGCAGTCGGGCAAAACTGATCAACACGTACACATCGCAAATAGTTGCTTCCTCTTGTGTGATCTGAAGGCTACAGTCTTTATGGACGGAGCAATGCCATCTGATTTCGTACGCCCCAAGAGTGCGGACACGTTTAGACAGTGACCATGCTTTATGTAGTAGCGTCCCTCGGTTTCAACCCGCGTAGCTTTATTCCTATTGATCCTGGCGACAAAGTGCATAGCGTATAACCTTCCTCATATATGTGGCTAATGTTAGCCATGCACATACATGGCTAAAATTAGCCACATACATGAGGAAGAACCATAGAAACAATTTTTCAAATCTGACTTGTGGTTTCAAAGATCGCCGCATTCAAAATCAAAATTGGTATTGACTGCCTCGTGATAACCGTGAATAACCACGCCCCGAGTTCGAGCCCCAGGTTGAACCAAAATATTATTGTGATCCCGACCCGAATTCCTAATAACAGTCTAAGTCAAGAAGTCGGCGGTGGCTCCCGTGGCTCGAAAAGCACGTCAAGACGTCGGTCCTGCGCCTGATTTCACTCGGGTCGTGCCGGATTGCCCTTCCTTCGGAATCGGTGAATGAAGGAACGGAGAGAGCACATGTGTCTGCGCATGCACTTGAGGTCAATAATATGTGCGTATGTATGCGCAGTTGGCTATTCTCTATAAAGACGGAAACCGTGGACTAAATTCGGCTAGGACGTCATTATTATTAGTATAGATTATTGTTTCATTGTATACCCAGCTGATAAGTGACTACTTTATGGGACACTAATTGAAATTTGGAATTCGGGCCAGTAGTTCCTGGGATTAGATAGTATAGATATGTCGTCTCTGCTTACTCCATTAGATAACTGGCGTGAAGGTGTGTTTTGTATATATTATATGTGTTTATTCATAGTATTGGAGATTAGCATCAATGCTGAAAATGGAAACAAGAAGGCACTCACATCTTGCTAGCCTGATGTTTGACCTAATGAAATTTAAAAGCCCTAAATACTTATTTGCAAAATAAGTATTTAGGTATTAAGTCATAAAATATGGAGTTATATGCGTACGTGGGGGAACATGGAAGCAAAAACGACAGCATGCGTTTTGTACTCTTTGTTTTCAGAAGATTTTTCAGAAAGAATATTACGTATCTTATGTAAATAGTTGAGTCTGTAGAAATTGTTATATTCTGTAGAACTAGTTATAAATTTCTTCACGTGACCTTAAAATCTTAAATGACTATCAAGCAGTATACCAAGACTTTTTTGCTTCTTCATCACGCTCTATTTTTTGATCTTATAGTGTATAGATAAATCATTGTCATTAATAATCCTCCTCAGCTGCTTCCTTGCACCAACAATCATAAACTTAGATTTAGTAGGATTAAGCACCAGTACATTACTGTCAGACCATTCACAAATATTTTTAAGATCAATGTTCATTTCATTTAACGCTTTTGGAGTGTTATAAGGTGTTGCAGATATATATAGTTGTATATCTTCGGCATATCAGTGATATTTACAACAAGAAATACTGCGAGTTAGATCTGCGCTATATGTAATGAATAAAATTGGACCCAAAATAGATCCCTGAGAAATGCCTCGAGCCACCAACAATAGATCAGATATTAAGGTAGAGCTATTTTCTAATGTTAACTTTACTGATTGCTGTCTTTGTGTGAGATAACTGATAAACATTGCAAAGCCTGACCGTTTATACTATAGTATGACAGTGTCCATAACATTCAAAATTGCAGAAGTATGTAATGTTCTTCAACATATTTAATTAATTGATTGTACACAGCACGCTCTGACAATTTTGACATGAATGGTAAGATACTAATAGGTCTGAGCTCATTTAAACTTTTCGGTTGATCTACTTACTCTAGTAAAATTTACCGTTTCAAGTTTTTTTTAATTGTTTACTATCTTTTATTTTAGAGTTAACATATTCATTAAAATATTCACGCTTTTTATTGGCAATACTCCAGTATTGTATCCAGTATATTATATATCAGGTCCACCAGACAAGCGCCTTAAGCCCCTTGTAGCTTGTGAATATCTAATTTAGTTTTTCTTTACAGATAATAAGCTTTATTACTCAAATCCACCATGTACTTAGACGTCTCAGTAATCCACGGTAACGAATGGCTTTCTTTTACTTTAACAGTTTTTATTGGTGCGTGTTTATCATAAAGTGACAGCAATAAGGCTTTAAATTTATCAACTGCCTGGTGGACCGTAGGTTATTTCTTATTCAACTGCCAATCCATAGCGTAGATGTCACGGTTAAAATCATCCTTAATCATGTTTTAAATAGGTCTTAAAATATATATTTAGGATTTACTTTATCCTTCTTTAGCAGTAGAGTGACATTTGCCATTGCATGACCAAACTTATCAGTGATATTTGTGGTTGTGATGTCTCTATCATTTGCATTTGTGCACACAAGGTCTATAAGCGTTTCGGCTTGAACAGAGAAGTTAGTTGGCTTAGTGACAACTTGGTTTAGGCCCATATAGTCCAGAAATTGACATAATCTTTTCACATTCTTATTGTTCACCTCCAACATGTTCACGTTAAAATCTCCCATCAAAACTTTCAATTCATGTTCAGATAATACACTAACCGATTTCGTTCGATCAATAAAAATAACTCTAAATTCATCCAGGGCGGTCTATATGCAGTACCAATAGCTATTTGATGCCCATTCACTTTCAACGACAGCCAGAGTTTTTCATTACTACCCTTGGGGTGGTTAAGACGTCGAACACGGCCACTGCGTTTAATATAAAAGCCAATTCCTCCGCCTCCGCCACGACGCATCTGGAGCGGGCGCCGCGAGCTGCGCAGCCGTTAGCCGAGAACCGCAGGCGCACGTCCCTGCTGCCCTTCGTACCACGTTTCGTTGATAGCAACTATGTCCGCCCTACAACGATCCATAGCGATAATGAAGTCGTCGTTAACCGTATTTAGAGGTCCTGCATTATATAAACTCAATTGTAAGTATTTATTCTATGAAGCCATAAGTTAAAATATTTATATGAAATAACCATTTGGTGCATAGGAAACTGCAACTAATCGCTATATACGGTAGGTATAATGAAGCACTGACACATATTAAGTGGCCTGGGTATGTCCAGCAGTGGGCAGCCATAAGCTGATAATGATGATGAATACATAGTAATGTTAGGTAAAATATTATTAATATTATACTTAGGTTCCATACATAGTATATAAACATGCGGTGGAATAAATAAATAATCGTTCATTTGTATGTACCTGTTATTTATTTTAGTATGTGTAACCCTCATACTTGTCACATAAGTTAAATACCAACGCGCAGCTACATCACACATATTGATTGAGAAATATAAAGCTTTAGTCACAAATTCTAATATAAAAGTAGACCAATACAATATTAACCTATAGTATATTTTACATCTGCCAAGAGTACAACAATGCATTGCATAACAGAAACAAAACGATTATGTTTGCTTCATTTTAATGTTGTTAAAAAAACACGTATTGAACATTATAAAAATAAAAATTCGATTAAAACATTAATAATTATTAATACCTTCCTATTTAAAAAATAAATACACACATGCAATATAAACTTATTCAGAGTAACACGGCTATATTTAAGAGTTAGAATAGTAAACAAAACCAGCTCGTGAGCCAATATATGACACTTGGTAACTACAGAAGAACCTTAAAATTACTAAAAGTAATATCCTATACATAGTTCCAAAGTTTATCACTCGCTACATTCATATCCTATCCTAGATGTACCGCATACGTGTATAGAATGCTATGATTATTGTTATTTACTGAGGAGAATAAAGGATCAGAACTGAATGAAGAAGCTACACAATATTACTACACCAGGGACCTCAACTTAGATCGTAAATTTCTACAGAAAATTGTATACTTCACGTCGACCTCAATCGATTATTGAGTTCTACTAACGCTTATAAAACACGGAGCTTATAAACAACAAAGAGAATATAAAACATGGACACACTTTTAAACTTAGAAAGCTCAAATTCTTGATTATGTTTCTCGGGGTGACGTTGATACGTCACGTTTCGATATTCAATAGAAACACCTCCAGAATATCAACGAAGCTGCAATTCAGCGGCATTCATTGCTTTACTATACTATACACTAGAAACCGCCATCGCGTTGACCTACTTTCCTCCTACCGTCCAACGGGTACTCACAAACCTCAGGAAATGCGACACCGGAGATGTAATTTTACGGCGATATTTGTAAATTATATAATAATGTTTTTGAAAATGGCTAGCCGTAATGAAGTACGGCGATTAAGACAATGAGGATGTACGTTGTGATTGCGTATGTCATGCATACATACATAAAGCAGGAAGGATTTTTTACGCCACTGAAAGAAATTCAACTAAGGAATAAGTAGTTTACAAATTAAGATACACAGCTGTCCCTAATTTGTAATTTTTAATGTGTTTTTCATAGTACTCGAATTTCAATTTCAATTTAGTTCATTTTTAACTGTTTATTATACTTATTTTTGAAATACGTTGTCAATGATTTAGAAAAATACCAAGATATACACGTAAGGTTTTGACTCTCCAAGGAAATGTCTAAATTTTGCACATCTTTTAAATAGAATCTGCATAGTAAAAACGGCTTAAAAATTATACAAGTTAGGTTGAAATTGCAATAAGATATGCTTATCGTTCATGTATAATCACGAATGCTTTACAATGGTAGTTGAATATGAAATTGTTTATCTTGTATATTTGTCAATCTATGACCGTTGTAGTAGATCTGTAGCGACGCTAACCAAAAATTTGCCAAAAATACAGTTAAATCAGGCAACGCTAAGGTTGCCACGTAGCAGTTACAGTAAACATCAACTGCCGAGAGTTTGCAAGAAAACAATTATAGTCAAAATATGCATTCAACGTTTAAAGAACTAACTACCGACTGTTAAACACTGCTCGTGTTTCAATTCAGTGATATGGTTATGACTATGAGATACTAATTTTGAAATGACTCAGCTCTGTGTGTGTGAAGACATTTAAATATGTACCAACATACGTATACACATACAGACACACGCTCGAACAAAAATGACCAGGAGGTCTGCGTAAGAAGGATCTTACGCAGACGGTAATAAAGAAGACACAGTGACCATAAAGAAGACCTCGGTGATCACAAGATTCAGCTTTCATACTCGTATTACTCGTCCTAATTTCGAACATCCCAACTGTAACATCCCAAATCTGTCCGATTTATAAGCGTGTATAATAGTTACATTATAGTATATGCGACAGCTAATCTATCTCTCTCTCTCTCTCTCTCTCTCTCTCTCTCTCTCTCTCTCTCTCTCGCGCGCGCGCGCGCGCGCGTCTCTTTCAATTTTGTTTAGACACCTGCTAGTAACCTGATCCTAATAAAGTTTTACACAGAATTTGAGTAGCAAATTATACTCTTTCTTCTTTTTAATTCTTATTTTTAACCGAATGTGTCAGAAGGACGTCATATAGATTTCAATGTTCTCCGTTACAGCCTGAAGGGTTTGCAAGGAATCGAGCGCCCTAGTGTTCGCTCAGCGTTAAAAAATCGATTCCAAATCTAAAAAATATATTTCATTACCAGTCCCGTTAATATATGTGTATAAAAAAATATTAATAGTCAAATTATTCTCAATATAATGTGTATCTCACATTAATTCCAAATTACTTTGAGTAATAATTTGTAGCTCAATATATCAATGATCTTACACAAGTGAATGAAAGCCCTTAATAAATGTAATTAATGTCAAAATGTGTAGTACGCCGTTACTTATCGTGGAATAATTGAGAACTTCTTGCGCCGAAATTGAGATGAATTCATGAATGATCAAAACTGTCCTATGTATTTCCCACATTTTATGACTGACACATGATCCTACGGTCCATAAAATTTGGATCATCCCCTTTATTGAGAGTCAACTAAGCTGTGGAAGGCACTATAAACAGTTAAACTAAGATATCATGTGTATGTGATAATGGATGGAACCTTGTTAATTATTAGAGGAGTCCAATAAATATCTCAGACATAGACTACGGTCAAGAGTGATGTGTACTGATCTTCTATTGAACAGAAGAAATCAGAGGAATGTGTTTAATAGTTTAATAAGAGATACTAATGTGCCATGCTGCATTACTACCGAATTGAGCCGGCACGATCTGGGAGGTACCTCTTGCTCACATAACACCGCCATAACGTGGCAGCTTTGTTCGCGCGTTTCGTACGTTTTGTGAATAGCCTCTACTGAGCCTATGGGAAGGGCAATGGAAAGGAAGGCAATGGCAATTAATGTGGATGTATATGGGTGTCGGTAGTAATCAAAAGGCGTCGATTGCTCGTTTGTCGGCTGATTCCACAAAGGACTAATGCAACTGAGGAATGATTCACTTATTCAGGTTATCTTGTAAGACACTGTACAAAATCACAGATCGTATTCAGTATTTGATTCTGATTCAGAATGTAAATTTGGAAATAAATGATAATCCGAAGGGGTTAATTCCGACGAATAAGGTGGGTGGGGCAGCAATTCGTAGCCACAATCATGGATTACAGATATTGTTTCAACCGAAGTGTGAACACGTGCATTGTCTTGATGAAACAAAACTTTCTTTGGCAACATTCCCAGACTTTTTTCTTATATTTCTTCCAGGTATCTTCGTAAAAGGTTACAATAATAACTAGAATTTATAGTTTGACCTTTCGGTAAATAATCTACAAAAATAATGCCCTTCGCATCCCAAAAAACAGAAGCAATGATTTTGTTAGTCGACAAAACAACCTTAGCCTTTTTCGGTATAGGAGAGTCAGATCTTTTCCACTGTTTGAATTGTTGCTTTCATCCATGGTAACAAATCTATACAAAAAAGTCCTCGGGATCAGTCTCAAAAAGTTCCAAACAGTCTCGCGAAATTGTGTATCGAACTCGTTTTTGTTCAGCTGAAAGTAACCTCGCGACCCAGCGAGCAGAAACCTTATGGAACCCCAACTCCACCGTTATTATGTGTTGCACCCGACCACAACTAATGTTTGCTATCTCAGCTATCTTACCAATGGTCAAACGTCGGTCACCCAGTACGAGATCACAAATTTTATCATGTTTTCTTTCGTGGTAGAAGATGTAGGCCTTCCACTCCTAGGATGAACTTTAATACTCTCACGACCGCGCTTAAACTCAGCTACCCACTTCTTGACACTGGAATACGATGAAGCAGACTCCCCCAAAGTGCTCACCATATCTTGATGGATGTCTTTTAGTGATAGGCCTTTTTTATTGAGGTACTTAATGACTCACGGTGTTCAATTTTCTCCATTATTGAAAATTGCGTCAGATTGCTTCAAACAAATAATCACAGTAAATTTATACTGTGCAGTATCGGAATGAAACTGCGCACAAAAAATCAATATGACACATGCTATTAAATGACAGTAGATTTAAAAAGATGTCATAGCTCCATGTAGGTTAGGCCACGAACTTTTAGATCCACCCTCGTACCTAGAACGCCTGGCCGCTAGTCGCGCCTACAGCTGACGCGCCCGGAGTGTCTCGTCCTTTGACCGTTGCGAGTTTCTATCTTCTCATATTTTCTGAAAATAATGACACTAAATTTGGTGAACTTTACTGTATACGTAAGCGATTATTTCGTATTTATGTCGTTTTTTTTTTTTTATAGTAGACCATTTCGCAACATTACCTAAAATATATACGATATTTTTTTCAATTCACGCTGTATGAGTGTTGTAAAATTTAAATGTTAAATTGTAGTAGTGGTACTCTTCCGAAATGTTTAATTAGTATTTTTATAATTATGCACTTACTACTTACTTTGGCGACTAGGGACGAAAAAAAGGGAGAAAACTGAAACAGTAGTGTTGCACACACTTTTATTTTATTTTTCTATCACACCACAGATAACACTAATAAATTTACATTGGAAACACTTTGAACAATGAGAAAAGAAGGAGAACTTAACTTTACTCACATATTTTAGAAGCAACCAATTCCATGCGGACCAGCCAGCTTACCACATACACTAAGTCCCAAGCCTGTTAGTTTGGCTAAAAGCCAGGCCGCCACGTAAATTGCCTTGGCTCCACAAAATATGTTACAAAGCTGAAGACGCCCCTTAGCCTTAATACATAAGCGATGAAGTCACCGTGACAAGAGCGGTTCCAGAAGACCTATCATTTATGCCATGTTATTTTATATTTTCTCACTTAAAACTGTATGTGCCAGTCCAATAATGCTAAAATATATAACAAAAACAGCTTTTATGGCCAAGGCTCCACTAAAAAAGGATTATGAAAATATTATAAAGGGGGTGTAAAATGATTTAAATTTTGTACGAATTACGTTCAGCTGGGCGGGGCTAATGATACAATAGTATCTTCAGTCCCGCTTAATGCCCAATTTATTAATTCATTAACTTTGTTACTACTAGTTGTCTGCTAGCTGTCAACTAAAGAGAACTGGTTACTGGTTCGTAATCACCTTTAGTGCATGCTATTAGAAAGAAAACTTTTAAAGTTAAATTATTAATTTATGTAAAAAAACATATGTTTAATAGTTCTGCCACTACAGCACTCTCTAAAAATATTTCATTTTAGGGTAAATTTTAAGAAAATGAGGTAATGAGGTCGGCATTTTTTAAGCTACGTCTTATATACAAAAAAGGTTTCTAAATAACTAACGGTGTTTGCAAATATACTGGCTATGAACTTCCAAAGTAACACGTTCTCCTCTTAATTGTCGTCCTCGTAAGGGTCTCGGCTTAATACCATCAAATATTATTCCTTACCAACCTCCACCCATGCCCACCCCCATCTTGGGAGATGCACGGTGGTTTGGTCTCCGGCTCTGTTCCCCAACATGCAATTATTGACTCCCTACACATTATTTAAGTGCCCTCTCGTTATTTATCTCTCCCCTCAAATATTAATAGCGTAACCCATATCTTTAGAACTTGGGTTGTAGTATCTGATCTCAGCAGCCCAAATGTTCTTTGATTATAACATCCCCGGCGTTTAAAAAAATCAAACATGGCGGCTATGCGATGCCATCGTATTTAGTGAAAGTATATTTCTTTCGAGTTGGCCTCATTATAAGAATTTGAAAAAATATATAATAATTATCATTGACACCAAAAAAATATATCAAAAGAACAAAAAAATTATTTAACTGAATAGAAGAAAAAACAATGCTAGTTAGTAGCCGCTACTATAATCGAGACACTATGACAAAAATGATCGTGATAAATAACTCTGAATAAAAGAAGCGATAGATGATTAACTGCGACACAACCAAATGTAACAAATTAGGTACCGCATCTAGACAGGACATTAACAGAAATAAATGGACATATTTGCAGCAAAAGTTGAAAGCGGTAGTTCCGTGCTGCATTGTAGCGAAATTAAGCCGTCACGGCCGGGGAAGTACCTCTCACTCACATGATACTGCCGTAAAGTGGCATCTTTAGAGTCGCGTTTCGTGCGGTTGTGAGTAGCCGGTGACCCATTGGTGGAGAAGAGGAAAGGAGGGCCACGCATCGTAATAGTAATTGTGCGAATATTTATGGGCGTTGGTAGTCGTAAAAATTCTCCGATTGCTCGGTTGCCAATATTTAAAAAAATTGGCACGTATAAATGAGCGTACGTATCTACTAACAAGCATCAACTATACGTACATTCAACATCATTTCCGACTCTCGAGTCCCACATACGTCCAGCATCTCATGGACATAGCATTTGGGCATGATCCCCGCCTCCCTGCATTTAGGGTGAATGTATTCCTAAATGCAGTCCCCAGCGACAAAAAGAAATTTAAAAAATGCTAATAATCTGGCCACAGATACTGTTACAACTAAAAATTGAAAAAAAATGTTACATTTGAATTTGGAATCTGTAGTTTTTATACCAATCTTCATAGTGTTTTCTCATTTTGGCGCCAAAACAGTATACAATATTTCGCGATATTAAATTAAAAAGGTGTGGGGTGCTAAAGAGAACAGAATCGCTGTGATTACATTACACAAAGTAGGAATGGAGCGAAATGCCATTTTAAATACTCTACACAATACAGATTACAATGAGACCTCCAATGTTTTCCTTCCTACTGTTTATGATAATGTAGTTAAGCCCCTTAATAACACCATATCCAATAACCAAGTATGGTCCTTCCGCTCCAAAGTTTAAAGGACTGCATTCCTACCAATGGCGACCACTTCGAATAAGTGTTTTGTATTTTTAATTGTTTTATATCTGTGCACTAAAATAACACACTGTAAAAGTAATAAGTGTTATTTGCAATAAAAAAAAAACTTTTTTCTTTGTTACAATTTTTTAGGGCAACACTTTGTATGTAACTGAAACGCTTAGTTCACTGAACATAATATGATTACGCATTATTATTAATAACTTAATAACATCGAAAATTACTTTTAATCAAGACTCCGTGCATAAAATGCCTCACTGTTGTGAAAAAACCAACGAGGTGTAACGTTGGACGGCTTCATGTCATACGGACGCATAAAATTAAATTATCTAGTGGTCGCCCAGAGGTCGCAATTCGATCATAATTATAAAAAAAATCATTCGACACCAAATACAGCCCGACTGTGAAAGCATTGTATAGGTATATAACGTAACTAAATGTCGCACGTCATATGTTTAACAGTGTAATACATTATGTGTTGCAGCAGTTTAAACATTGTGTGCATGCCGTAGAGTAGGTGATGTTTTATTTCCTTCAAATATATATATATATATATATAATAAAGTCTAATAAAATATTAGCGTATTGATGTCATAAGTTTACGCGAAGGTTAGTCATTACAATAAAACTACTTTTACGGATTTTATCACGGTTTATTTAATTATTTATCTAGCCCGACGCTTCAGAAGCTTTACAGCTACCAGTCCACCAGAGACCATGGTTGGCAGCATTTCCCTCGTCCGCCCCCTAAGGGCCACCGGAAGCTCACAAATCGCAATATACGCGACGGTATATATCTCGTTATACGGCGCGGCGGTATCATTTGAGTGAGGGGTACCTCCCCGGACGTATCGGACCGATTTAGATGCAACGCATCATGGCTCACCTGATACCGCTATAAATTAACACCTACGGTGTCGCGTTTCGTGCGGCTTGTGAGTATGGGCCGGTGGCCCATTGGGAGGGAGGTGAGAAGGAGGGCAACGCATCAGCATAATTATGCTGATATTCATGGGCATCGGTAGTCGTTGAAAGGCTCAAATTTCTCGTTTGTCCCCCTTTACTATAAAAAACTAAAAAAACAACACTAAATGAGCAGTTTTTCATTTTAATGTTAGGTTATATAATTACTTTGCTTCATTTTGGTATAACGCCGCCCCATAACCTTCGTCAACGTTCGGACAACCTAATTAAAATCTTTCGCTTACTTTAAAGGGAAAGCGTCGCTCGGCTTAATTATTTATTAACGCTGTTTCAGAAAAATTTAAGTGATGCTGGCTTGTTGTTTCTACATATTAAAGTACATTAATGGGTCGGTAGCGTTTAGCTGTACCGGTTTATGTTGAGTATAACTACATCAAATTTGAAGGTGCCAAGAGGAGTCCATTGGGGGAAGAGGTGAAAAGGAGGGCAACGCATCGGCATAATTATGCTGCTGTTCATGGGCGTCGGTAATCGTTGAAAGGCTCGGCTTGTTTGTCCCCCTCAAAATAAAAAAAAGTGTTCGCAACCGGCGTGTCTATATGAAAATAGTTATGAATATGGAGAAGGCGAGGCGGGTATGTAAGGATCGTGATGTGTGGCACTCTGTTCACTCTTCCTACCTCATAAGGGAGCTGGCGTGAAGGGCCGAGTTATTTACGATTTTTATAGTATAGGGGAGCAAAGGGATAATCGAAGCCTTTCAACGACTACCGACACCCGTGAACATCCGCATAATGACTGCTTTCCTTTCCTCTTCCGCTCATAAAGGGCTCCAGCTAAAACTACTACAACACCGAAGGTGTTACTTTCCGGTGATATCATGTGATCAGGAGTTCTCTCCCCGGTCGTGTCGGCCCAATTCAACTACAACACAGCATGGCACTACCTTACAAGTATCACAATGTTATCACTATTTTATGCTTCTATACAATTATTGGTTAGCCGCTGGATGCAAGTGGCTCGTGGCCAAGACCTGTGGCGCTCAGTCTGTCTGTAGGGGCGGCCTATGTCCAGCAGTGGAAGTCGTTCAGCTGATGATGGTGATACAATTATTGTAATACTTCACTTTATCATCATTAGCGATCGATCCATTGCTGGTCCAGTTTTACTGAATGCCCAGTTGGCCGATTTCCTGGTACTCACATCCATCCCGGAACGGCCTCCACTTTGGAACTTTGCTGCTCCTCACCTCCTGAGTGTATGTCCTGCCCATTGCCAGTGAGCTTATTTATGTGCCGCAAGCGGATTGTCTAAATCACCGTGTGTAAAGTTTTCAAAAACACGCTCCC
>JAFELO010010710.1:7652-108848 GCA_017140195.1 Eumaeus atala | reverse complement strand
GACTCGTTCCCGCCTCCTATAATAAACGAAACAAAAATACCCGAGCGTTATAGATTATTGGTATTTCATTCAAAAATAGAACACATGTTTATCAATAGCGTATATATTGTGTGTGACTCTGGTATCATTGTATCGATGGCGAGGATATCACCCGGTCGTGTAGCTCCAGTGTGTTGACATTCTGTAATGTTAGCAACTATTCCTTTAAGATATAGTCTTATAAGACTATATCTTAAAGGAATAGTTGCTTATTGTCTCTTCATATGTACAAATTTACATTTCCGACCGACGCCCGACTGGTGCAGTGGTTTCGAAACGGGCACGCTACACACGTTACGCCAGATGCTGCGAGTTCTGATCCATCCCGGCCATTAATTATTATATTATAATATGTGTTTAAATAATAAATATCTTAGATGTAGTTCTTAAATTTGTAAATAATCCATACATATTCGTAGTCCCCAAAGCTGTGTGTATGTGACCGATTTTCTCAAATCTACTAAACGGATTACATGTGGTCTTCTCCAATGGGTAGAACAACTACCCAGGAAGGTTTTAGTGTATAGCTTATTAAGGTAACGATTTATTAACGGGCGAAGTTGGACCGATCGCTAGTATTAAATATATTTGCACTGTCTAGTACATGTAACACAAGTCCTAACAGTATGTATCACATGAATAGATCATATTGTGATAAGTTGACAGATTATAGTTATTATTATTTCCAGATTAATTTCACCGTGTAACTGCAAGGGCTCTTTGGCTAACGTACACTTAACGTGCCTGGAGCGATGGTTGAATCAAGTTGGTCGGAACCACTGCGAGCTGTGTGGATTTAGGTAATAAACAAGCACGGCTAGAAAGAGATGTGCCATGCTGCATAGGACGAGGTAGTGACATGCATGGTGCATACATATGCTGGTAGCCTATTGGGAGGGGAAAGGAGGGCAACACATATGCATAGTAATTATGTGGACGTGTAGTCGTAAAAAGTTGCAATTGTTCGTTTGCCCCCCTATTCTATGAATAAAAAAAGTGCTTGGGAACGTGTTAGTACTCCTTGCAGCCGAATAGAGTCGACACAACCGAGAAATTCTTGCTCGTATAACATCGACGTGTCTGTGGCAGTGGTATTAAGTTTGGTGAGTTTCCGGTGGACCATTGGAGGGGAGGAGGGAAAGAAGGCAACACGTCTCATAATAATTATGCGGATGTCTTTTTTTTTGTTCTTTTTTGAAATTTAACTTATGCTGAGGAAGCACAGAAAAGCCTAATACAGCCATTAAGCCTAAGAAGCCTAATGGTTGTCCAGGGGCGTTGGTAGTCCAAGAGTCATAAAGTTTGTCAAGAAGTACAAACTTGCAGTACAAATATAGGATCAACCCGAAAGGTGATACATTATGAATACACTGAAAAAAAAATCATTACACATGTGTCCGTAGTTCATTTCATTCATTTATGTGGTCAACCGCAAGTACCCGGTGGATTTTAATTTTTATTCCCATATAAAATATAATACAATAGAAATACATTTATTCTCTTTCACACGACACCGCCAACGAAATTGTAAACATACAGAAAAACGAAAACGCACGCAAACGTCTGTATCTTGTGAGTTTGTGGACCTAAAAATATTATTATTTCGAGCTTATAAAACGCTGCAGACCTTAGTTTTTGTCGTGGTACGGATCTCCCGTTGGTACGGAAACCTCAACGGGCCACGGGTGGACGTTGGGCTAGTTAAATACCTAAATAAGCCGCGATAAAATCCATAAAACTAGTTTTATTTTAGTTCCTGCGGTATTTTCGGAAGAGGCTGCATAGGAGGAGGTAGTAACGTGCTGCATAGGGGGAGGTAGTGCCATGCATAGTGCATGACACTACATCCTCCTATCTAACAGAATTGGGCCGGCACGACCAGGGCCACGAGAAGGACCTCTCACTCACTTGATACCGGCGTAAAGTGACAGCGTCGCTGTCGCGTTTCGTGCCGTTTGTAAGTGGCCGGTGGCCCATTGGGAGGGGGAATGATAGGGGGATAGGAAGACAACGCATCTACGTAACAATCATGGTAATGTCCATGGGCGTTGGTAGTCGTCAAAAGAAAAGAAAATTGACTAGTACTCCGTTCCGGCTTTCCGATATTTCAAGAAAACATGGCAATCATTCGTTAATGGAGGCCTCATAAATATTAGTTCAGTAGTTACGGTGCCTATTCAATGCAAACAAACGAACAATCAAATGGTTTTCCTTCTAACAGTAGCATTGTAACATAACAGCTATTAGTAAACAGCATAATAATGAAAATAATGAATGAATGAAACATATTTTATTGTGTACACAACATACATACATATAATATTACAAAACAAAGCAGTTACTGTGAAGTTATGTACACAAGAGGCGGTCTTATTGCTAAGGCAGCAATTTCTTTCAGACAACCTGCTGTGTGACAGAATACAAACAAACATAGCAGGATAGAACATAACAATAATAAAAGCCAAGATTACTAAATCACTCCGAGACATAACTCAATATAATAGCAAATATACATGTATACATACATATATACATATATATAATATATATATATCATGAACCGCACATACTCAAGTAGTGATTTTAAGCAATTTTTTTAAAAGGATCTAAATTTATTGCACGCATATATATATAGTGAAGAGCGAGATTCTTTTGACACATGTATACTATGCCTAGTAGGACATCTCAACGTGACAAAACTTAGCTTAGTCATATAAAATGGTACTATAGGGCCCACAGAATAAATCCATTTCGAAGGAATTTGACAACAAAACGAGATTTGTATACTACATTTAAATAATCCTACTAATGTTTTAAACGCGATAGTTTGTGAGTATGGATGAGTGTTTGTTCCTTCTTCGCGTAAAAACTTGGCAAATTCGTGGCTTATATACCAGAGTAACACATAAGCTAGAAATATGAATTCTTCTCGTACTTTTATCTGTACTCCAGGCGGACGAATTCGCGGGCAACAGCTATTAGTATATAATTTAACAATCATGCAAAACATTGCTCTAATTGTTACAGAAATTGTTGCTCCCGTGTTAGCTTACCCTTAACAACTTAGCAATTGCAACACCAAATATAAATGTCTGGAATAAAACGAGTGGAGAGTTTAGAGCACAGGACAGAAGTAAAACTTTTTAGTTATGCGAAACGTAACTGGTTTTGAGAGAAAGAAAATGTGCGCTCGCGCCCCTATAGTAATATCCTAATTGTAACTCTCTCTCTCTCTCTCTCTCTCTCTGTCTCTCTCTCTTTCTTTCTCTCTCTCTCTTTCTCTCTCTCTCTCTCTTTCTCTCTCTCTCTCTTTCTCTCTCCCTCTCTCTCTCTCTCCCTCCCTCCCTCACCTCCTCCCTCTCTCTCTGCAAAAGAAAACACAGTTCATCTTCGTTCTGGAAATTTCGACCTGCAGAACAATACCTGTGGACAGCTTGAGACCCACATTGGTAATGAAGAGTTGAAGGCTACTGAGGAAGCGGATCCAACCCAAACCACGTCCGAGTTAGCTGCAAGCTGCGATGTCAGTGATAAAATGTTTTAATCACTTGACGCAAAGAAGACCTCACGATTTGACTGAAGCAAACCTACAAACGCAGATCGACTGCTGTGCTACATTACTAAACCGGCCACTTGAAGGTATTTTTATTACCTGTAACGAAAAATGGATTTTTTAACATAGAAGCTCTCAGCGTAATGGTTGGATCCTGGTCAGCCAGCCCCTTTGCCCCAAGCGAAAATTAACCCCAAAAAAGTAACTCCTAAGAGTTTGATGGATTAGCGTCGGTATTGTTCATTACAGTTTCCTCAAATCGGGCCAGACTGTTACGGCTAATGTCTATTGTCAGCAATAACAAACCATGATGAAAAAGCTGGCGACTAAACAAGTAGGCTGGTCAATCGCTCCACGCCACTGCTGCTTCACGTCGACGCTCGATTACACACTACGCAACAGGCTACCAAATTAGGAGAGCTTCAATTGGAAAGTCTAAGACGTCCTCCATACAATCCAGACCTTGCTCCAACAGATTACCACTTTATTCGAAATTTGGATCGCTTCCTGCAAGGGAAAAAAAAATCAAAGATTCGCCTTCAAAGATTTTATTGATTTCCGTCCGACGGTTTTTTGTAAAGGAATTAATGAACTATCTATGAGATGGCAAAAGTACATAGCAAACAATGGATCATACTTCGATTAATTAAATATATTATATAAAAAATATTCGACTTTTTGTTCCTCCCATACAAAACGACAATTTCATATGTTAGGGCCTAATATTTTCCCATTTGTTTATTTGCTCATGCTTTTATACTGTGTGTGTTTGGATTTTATGTTTGCCATGGTTACGTTTACATTTTGCGAATTCTACATTGCATCATCACATCCGCATATTTGATGATATTCGCTCATAACGTATTTAAGTGATATATCGTCCGTTTTGTATTCAAATTTGGATTATCTACGGACAAGTGAAGAATGAAGGATGCTCAGGGACTGCCCACTGCACGTCCCAGACGTCGGAGGTTCCGTGGTGGATAAGTGAATGGATAAGTAAGAATAGTGGAGGGGTGGAAACGAAGGTGAAGGCACTTTCGGACCACTGTCACATACGGTTCCATGTGTCTCCAGCTTCCGTTCGTTCGACGTCACATTCGTCGTCGTCGTCTAGGAGGCAAACCCGGTTTCCGCGTTGGCGCTCACTAGGCTCAACCGGGAGCTGGCAGAGGAGGTCACCATCGTCGGCCGTTGGAGCCTCCCGCCGCGGTCGGAGTTGGAGTTAGGGGTGAACGAGGCGGCTGGCCGGAATCGGTTCGATCAGTACTGCCGCTGACTGCGAGACTGGGAAGGCTTTAAAACGGATTGTGGCCTCCCGTTGCGTTCAGCATTTGGGCGAGGACCGGGGGGAAGTAGTGTTCTCGGTATCCTTGGACATCGCGAACATCGTGATACTGGAGGCATTGCTCTTCTTCAAGGTCTTCCTTCTATCTCGTGAGGCTGTTGGATGCGTATCTCTCCGGTCGCGGTGGGTCGGCCGCGGCGTGCTTCAGAGTTCTATGCTTGGACCGATCCTGTGGGACGTCGAGTATGACTAGTTACTGCGAAGCCGTCTCCTCCCCGGTATCATATGTTAAGCGGATGACACCATCGTGGCATGCCTGGAGAAATGACTATAAGAAGGCGGCGCTGCTGGCCGAGGTCGGTGTTGACATCATAAACAACCATATAGAGAGGTTTGGGCTTCTGGTCAGATTAGAGAAGACCGAAGCCTTTCTCTTCCGCGGGACCGGCCGCAAAGTGCCCCCACCGGTGGCCGCTCTGCAGATCTGAGAGGAGAAGGTCAGACATCAAATATTTGGGGCCCATCCTTGACGGAGGATGGACCTTCAGGCCACATTTGGTGGGACCGAAGGTCGTGAAGGCGGCGAGTGCATTGGGCAGACTCTTCCCGAATCTCGGAGGACCGGATTTCGGTGTCTGCCGGAGTATGGTAACGTACGGTGCCTCGGTTCTGGCGGGTCGTCTTACTGCGATAAATAAAGCATCTGCGCCCTGCGTAGGGAGTCGTCGCAGTGAGGTCGATTCGGGGTACCGTATTGTATCGTGGGCTACAGCTGCAGCTGCAGCTCTAGAGGCGAACCCCTGTGGGAATATGTGGCGCAGGTTCTTGCCGAGAGCTGTGTCTCGGATAGGAGGGAACTTGACTTGAACCCCACGCGTGACGAGATCCTGCGGGTCCACCGGTTGGGGCATGTGGCGTTAATGCAGAGATGGGGGGGAGGACCAGGCGCGACAGCCGTACGGCGGAAATATAACGGCTGCCTTAAGCCCGGTCCTCGAGCGGTGGATGCGCCCTGGGCGCAGACCCCTCACCCTCCGTTTCTTCGGTGAGTATCTGTGTCGGACGGGCCACAGGGAACCGATGACTCGTTGTCAAGGTGCTGACGCAGTGGTGGACTCGGTCCAGCACGCCCTCGATGTGTGATTGAGATAGCAGCGCGGCATCATGATCTGACATCATTTGTCGGCGGGGACTTGTCAAAGTCGAGCATCATCGTAGCGATGCTCGGCAGCGAGAGTCCTACCAGGCGGGCTTTATTCTTCTTGAGACCGAAGCCGATGAGTTGGTGAGAGAGTAGGCTGCCGACGCCACCACCCCCTACCAACAATGAATGGGGGTACAAAGGAGCCTCTATCTGCAGCGCCTTCAGTAGTGCACCTGTGTTCCGTGTCGGGCCGGTCCACAACAACAAGGAGGTGAAGTCTGGCCTTTTCGCCGAGGCATTATGTTGCCTGCAGATCCGGAACAATCCATTAATAGCGGCTGACGGCTCCCGTAGGGTTTTAGTTGGTATTGCTACCCAGTCGCCGAGCCCAACATAGGTCTGGGGGCCTACCCGAGTTCCCAGTTATCATGCGTAAATGCATTCCCCTCGTCACCAAAAAAAAAGTTGTTGGATCGGACCCACTATTTTGGAGGAGCCCGACCCCTTACGAGGGGGTTTTATTGACCAGCAGGATTTTGTGTATATTCGGTAAATTCGCGAGTCCTACACTCATTGCATCTTACCCAAGACCGGCGGCAGTGCGTAAATGCATTTCCCCGTGTAACCGAAAAAAAAGAGTGAATATATTGTTCACTCTTTTTTTTTATTCACGCCTATGTAATACGACTAGTGATCGCCCAGAAATCGAAATTCGAACATAATTTAAAAAATTATTTAACTTCGAAAGAAAGCTTGACTTTTACATTCAAGCTGTTTTTTCGACATTTCTATAGGTATATAATAAAATTAAATGCACAAAATGTTTTATAATGTCACAAATTGTGTGTTTTAGTAGTATAACATTGTGCTTATACCGTAGTCTAACGCTTTATTTTATGAAATTTAATAAAACCTAATGCACATTACATAACAAATATTAGCGTCCTACACTTCTAAACATAAATTACGAGGGGTTACTGATAAGTATCCGAAACGACAAAGAAAGTTTAAAACAATTTTTATTTCAACGTAGTTTCCTTCTACATCGATGCGTTTACACCAGCGCTTCTGCCTTGCCGTTACACCAGTTCGATAAAGTGATTTCTCTAATCCCTCAAAATACTCGCCTACGGCGACAATGACTTCGTCTGTTGATGAAAATCTTCGGCCGCCTAACCATTTGTTGAGATTCGAGAATAAGTAGAAGTCGCACAGGGCCAGATCTGGGGAATGGGGGGATGCGGTAACAATTAGAGCCGCTATTCATGGAGCTGGGCAACCCCAGACGAGTGCATAGGTGCGTTGTCGTGATGGAGCAAAATGAGGCCGTTTCTTTCGGATTTCCTCACAAAATATTTGCAGCAAGCTCGCATAATACACTATATTTATTGTTTCTCCACTTTGCAAATAATCCACTAAAATAATCCCTCGAGCATCCCAAAAAACAGTCGCCACCACTTTCCCGGCCGACAAACCCGTTTTTGCTTTCTTCGTCGAAGGTTTTCCGCTCTTAGTCTACTGTTAGATTGTTCTTTTGTTTCAGGAGTATAAGGATGTATCCATGTTTCACTTACTGTCACATTACGCCGCAAATCTCGTTAGTTAACAGCTCAAAGCTTTTTCATTCGAAAATGTTGGTGTAAAATGTTAAAAACGCGTTCAAAGTAAATGCTTACCATCTATGCAATCTGCCGCAACGTTAAGCGCCGATCCTTCAAAACGATTTTTTGAATCTTTTTGAGCATGTCCCGGATCCGTGAGTTCATTTGAACGGCCAGAGCTGTTGGTGTCTTTGAGCAGCTTTGTCTCTCGCGTTAAAAATCACTTAGCCAGTTGTGAGTTGTACTCAATGCGGGAACAGTATTACCTAAACCATTGTCTAGCTTGACGTTAATCTGATTTACTGTTATCCCTTTTAAGGCGTAAAACTTTGTCACCGCACGAATTTCGTTTCTTTCCATTGTCGAGAAAATTTACAGCAGAGAAATTTCCAGGACCCCTCACACAAATTGTATCAGTTCGAATAAATTCAAATTTGGCGTTCTACTTTCGAACAGATGATAGAATGTAATGTAATGAATTTTGTTTTTCCTATCTTTTTCTAATTTCGCCGTTTCGACCAGTTATCAATCAGCACTAGTATAAGTGTGCCAAATTTCACTCAAGAAATGAAACGAGGTAGCCTTTCATTTTTTGCAAACATAAGAAATATTATATATTTATGTTTTTTATTATAGAAATGCATATAATAAGCATACAAGCCTAGGCGGGATAATGACCTAGACGGGATTCCAACCCGCGACCTCTGGCGTAGCACGCGCACTAGCCGCCGCGTTACCAACTGAACCAGCCGGTCGTCAAATATATTCTCATTCTTGTTATCATATATTGTTCCAGCTACCCGGCGATCAGAACACCTCGGTACACAGTTCTGCAGGCTCTCCGGCTGTGGTTCGGTAATCCTCGTAATAGAGGACACCTGCAGGTGAGCAAATTTACCACATGCAGTAAGAAATATTGCCGTGCTGCGATGCAGCAGAATTGGGCCGGCACAAAAGGCTATCTAAAATCCACAATTGTCGACACAATCGTATAACATACGAAAAATATGGATTCAAAGTACAAACCTTCCTTTTTGGAAGTCAGTTAAAAACAATTTTCTTCCTAACCTACATAGATATGCTCGTTATATTCCTGCCTTGATACCTTTATAACTTGGAAAAAGTGGAAATGAGAAATTTTTCTTTTTAGTTCACATTAACGAGGTGTAAGCTTCTTGGCCGCAATAACGAGCCTTTCATTTCCAACTTTACCAAGGTATTATTATTTTTATCGGCTTTTTCGAAAAATATTACAAGATTGATTTACAAAATTTTAGAATCAAACATGTATTTTTACAGCATATGGCTTTACAGAAATTGGAGCCTTTTGATGACTACCGACGAATATAGACAATCGCATGATTGCGACGCGTGAAGAATGTGTGTGATATGTATATAGTTACAGCCGGCACCTCCCGCGGTTTTAGCAGTGCCTCCGATCGTAACGTCGTGGTGTTGGCCTTTTCCGGCCAATGTAGCTGTCATTCACACTGGTTTTTTCGAGTCGCACAAGTGTTATTTTTGTAAAACCAAAGAAACAAAACTCTTTTTTTATTAGTGTAGACAAGTGGTTCATCGTCAGCGACGTTTTTAGTTTTTTTTAAGTATAGCGGGGCAAACGAAACGTCGCCCATGAACATCCACATCATGACTATCCCGTTGCCGTCCATTCCTCCTCCCTTCCAATGGGTCACCGACTTCTCACATGCCGCATGAGACGTGACACCGAAGGTGCTTCTTTACGCCGGCAATGCAGCATGCACTGACTTGCTGAACCGTGCCCGTACTGTAAGAGTCAGTATTGTGTTGCATAGCAAAAATTCGGATGGCTGTGGGCGTCGGTAATTGTCAAAATGCTCTGATTGTTCGTCGTCGTCCCCCCCTCCCCCTCCACTCTATCTATACTTCTATACTAATATTATAAAAAGCATTTGATTGATTTTTTTGTTTGCACTGAATAGGCTCCAAAAGTACTGGACCGGTTTGGAACATTGTACATTATCTGTGCTGAACATAGACTATGTAACATTTTCAAAAACTTTTTGATCGTTCTGAGACTTTGATAATGTAATCAAAGTTAATCCTTATTTCGCTACAGAAGCTATTGACAACTAGCAGCCCCGACAGACATTGTTCTGTCATAAATTTAATTTGTTGTCATTACTATGACATTGAATCATCATTGCCGTGTACTTATAATTTTTTATATTATTGTAAACCAAGGAATTATTTCGTGCAATATTCGTGCTAAACACTTAAAAAAATTTAACTCACAAAACTGATATCGCCTCAGTGTATCCGGTGGAAGGGAGGTGTAAAATAGAATTGTTTGTATGTTTATGGGCGGCGGTAGACATCGAATATCACCGACTGCTCGCTTGCCTCCTACCAATAAAAGAAAGACTAGACAAATAAACCTTTAGTTCGAAAGGGGCATCGATACTGCTTTGCCGAATTGACGCAGTACGGTGGGAGTCGCTCATACGCTGGCTATCTCGGATTTCGTGCGATGGTCTTCCAGACAATCAGCGGGATCCATTGTTATCATATTTTCGTAAATTTTCCCGGGAACCGTTTATCAATACATCGCGTTTTTGTCGGCATTCCAATTCTTTTTGTAGCAATTTTCGAAAGTTTCTATCGCTCGTCGATTTTTAAAAGGGCCATCTGTGTCCCGCGCGTTTGTTTATGGTCTGTGCCGTGCACGAACTTTCGCATGATCGTCACACAGATGCGTTGCCCTCCTATCAACCCGCAAATGCAACAGATTTATTACTGTTGTATCTATTTATATTTACATTTTTTCTTCCCCTCGCACAAATATTTCCCCAAATATGGAAAATCTCCATTGATTTACGAAAATACAAATGTTATAAATTTTAATTTCGACCTCATAAACTTTACACGTCTGTCGGTACAGTTATTTGTCAATATATACAATAATAATTTATGCAGCTGCAATATAAGCATTTACTTTGTTTTTTTCCACACCTTTTTTATATAGAATAGTGAGCCAAACGAGCAATCGAAGGCTTTTTACGACTACCGACGCCCATGAACATCCACGTAACTACTATGCCGGTGCGCTGGTATGTAGTATAGTGTGTAAGTCTTTGGAGTCCCACGTCCCACCAGAGATCTCTTGACCTGGGGGCATGCGGCCACATGACACCCAGCAAAGTGAAATTGTAGTCTTCGGAGTCCCACATACCACCAAAGATCTCTTGACCTGGAGGCATGCGGCCACATGATACCCAGCAAAGTGAAACTGTAGTCTTTGGAGTCCCACGTACCACCAAAGATCTCTTGACCTGGGGGCATGCGGTCACTTGATACCCAGCAATGTAAAACTGTAGTCTTTGGAGTCCCACGTACCACCAAAGATCTCTTGACCTGGGTGCATGCGGCCACATGATACCCAGCAAATTGAAACTGTAGTCTTTGGAGTCCCACGTACCACCAAAGATCTCTTGACCTGGGGGAATGCGGCCACTTGATACCCAGCAAAGTGAAACTGTAGTCTTTGGAGTCCCACGTACCACCAAAGATCTCTTGACCTGGGGGCATGCGGCCACATGATACCCAGCAAAGTGAAACTGTAGTCTTTGGAGTCCCACGTACCACCAAAGATCTCTTGACCTGGGGGCATGCGGCCACGTGATACCCAGCAAAGTGAAACTGTAGTCTTTGGAGTCCCACGTACCACCAAAGATCTCTTGACCTGGGCGGCCACATGATACCCAGCAAAGTGAAACTGTAGTCTTTGGGAGTCCCACGTACCACCAAAGATCTCTTGACCTGGGGGCATGCGGCCACATGACACCCAGCAAAGTGACATTGTAGTCTTCGGAATCCCACGTACCACCCAAGATCTCCGGGACCTGTGGCCACGTGATACTCAGCAAAGTGATACGCAATAGCGTTTCATACCTTTTGTAAGCCGCCGGTGGCCCAACGTAGGGGACAAGGAAAAGATTCGACGTCTGCATAAAAAATATGCTAATGTTTATAGACAAACGCAGTCATGAATAGCCTCTTGCAGCACGTTCTATCGAGTAATTCTATAGCAGAATGTGAAAATTATAGCAACAAACTATAAATTTATTCATCGCAACAAGACAGTATATAACAAAAACAAATTTAACCCTTAGGACTACGAGCCTACGCTGGGAAATGCCGTTGTCTGAACCCTAAATAACTTAATATATCAGACCCTTTTCCACTACAATAGTTTGGTCTCCATATTAAGTTAGGGTTATGTTACAAATGAATACGAAATTGTTTGTTTACTTGTTGCCAACATACCTGACTCAGCATTCCCGTTTTGGGTCAAACGAAACATTTGGTCCATGTGTATGCAATGGTTCTAATAGTTCAGTTAGACTTGGTCTGCAAACTTTCAATCAATCACAAATCGGTGCATACTTATTTTGAGCGATCCAACTGTTAGGAATAGTAAGACTTTTAGAACTGTAGACTCCCAGCATTTTTTTAATAACTCATGCCTATATATGTTTCTATACGAAAATCGAGAACACATATTTTTAACAGGAATATAACATAATAAACACCGTTTTTCTATACAAGTTTATTTTATTGATTTAAAAAAATATATAAAAAGTATTGACTTGTCATATAAACCAAATAAGTACTTGACAAGGGAAATCAAACGAGTGCAAATACGTTATCACGTAGTATTTATTATACAACGTAAGTTTTCGAACGTCGCCGTCTGTTGCCATCGACCCTTCCTAACCACACACACCGGTAGCGTTTGACGGCAAGTGCCAAAACAACGCATATTGAATTTTCCCATCACGTTTGACGTATATAAATGACAGGAAGCCACAGTTTAATATCACATGTTTGATATACAACATAGACAGTTCAGACGTACATTTAAATTTTAATATAATTTATCATTCGAAAGTATACCAGCCCAATCAGATAGTATTGCAAAAAAAGGTTAGAAGCTATGTGACACTGGCCGGATATAATTTATTCTGAAAATTATAATTATTTATTTGTAAGAAAAAGATATGTTTCCATTTTAAAATTTCTCTCCAATTTTGTACGACCTATTTCATATTGTCGTGTTTTACTGCAACAGATCTACGACGGGAACGTGCGCCGTGACGTAGGTGTTCCGGATAGCTACCAAAATCTTTCCAAAGCCTGATATATTAGCGATAGGGCGGTGATTGTCTATTCTAGATTTATAACCACTCTTGGGGAATGGCGTGCCGCGTGATTTTTTCCATACTGTTGAGTATGTACTATTAAAGAGGTAAAAGTACCTTCACGCCTATTATCCCCGAAGAGGTATTACTATTAAAGAGATAGATTGTAAATAATGGATTGGTTCTATTAATACTAATATGCAGTTTTTAAATCTGGGGTTGGGGGAGGGGGGGGGAATAAAGCCCGGGCCCTCTGCGGAGAGAGCTGTGAGACGCTTAACGGAAGTTCGTATGTCTAATTTGTATATAATATGCTCTATCGATATCCGCGAAGAAGAAGACATAACACTGGGCTCTAAGCATATCCTATGAACGTCAGGATTGGGCTCTTCAGGTAAGTTGGTCAATTAGAAGTAAGAGGCGAAGGCATAACCTGTACTATTTTCCCATCGACCTCGTGTTCCGAGCCCATCTGACTTCTGTTTTAAACTTGGTTCTAATTGATTAATATAGTTTAAATAGGCTTAACCAATTGAATATTTGAGCTTTAATCCATAATACCTGCATACTTCTTTATTAAATTCTAAACCAAATTGTTTGTATATTTTTAGATGGAAATATTTCGTTTTAACTTCACTTATTACTTCAGTCGTGTACCAAACTGGATGAAAAACACATTAGTTTCTTTTTGGAGACGCATTTATTAATAAGCCGTAAATTTCTTCATAAGAGAAACTAACATTATCTACGTTCTCACTCTCGTAAAGTTTGTCCCGATGTAATGACTCCTACTGAGAGCAGTGAAGATATCGGCTTTAAGAAAATTCCTATCGTCACATTGCCGAGTTAACTTATTATCACTAAGACAATTAGAATGCTTCGTATAATAAAATTTGACAAAGGCAGGAGGGTGGCAACTGTAGATCGGAACAATCGGAAGTGTGTCACCAGACGGATGGACATCGTTTATGGAGTGACATAGCCTTTACCGGCCCTGGGTGTGTTCCAGTGGTGTGTGGGACTCGCGGCACATGATAGTGCCGAATACCCACACAAATCCACCGCGAGTGCCGTCAGTGCAGCCCTTGGGGAGGTGCCCCGGAACAACAAATCATCAGAGCACCTGCATCATATTGCAAAATAACGTTTTGATTCAAAGAATTCAAATTTAAGTCACCAAATATTATAATTACCTTATGCCTAGTACATTTCAATAATTGAGACACTTTTTTTTTTTCGGAGGGACCTACTACTGATTGGCGGCACTTGTCCAGCCCTAACAGTTCGACTGATTACGGAAGACTTTTTGTCTTCTGGTTATAGGTAGACGATAGGGGGACAGACTCCCCTCCTTTCCCGCAGATGGGTAGAAGCAAACCGGAATTTTAGTGGACATTACCCTATCGTGGTTATTTTTGGGACCGAAAAGGGGGAGCGGTCCCCCTCCCCACGCTAGTGGGACGGCGCGCGCACGATGCCGTTTAATGTTACGGGACGTGTTTAAGAAAAGTTGAGCTCGTCTTTCGGTTTGGCTTGTCAGAGGAGGCCGGCCTCCTCGCCTACCCTCTGACGGGTGGGGTCGATTTGCACTTCAAATCGGCTAGAAGCCGTGATAATGATTTAATTTTTATTTTTAGAGCTCTCTAAGATCGCGTCATTTTATTGCTACATTTATCTAAGCTCACGTCTTACGGATACGAATCCGGGCTCGTTTCCGTAAGCGGTGTGTGAGTTTGTCATTCTGTCAGTCATATGTCTTATAGCTGTGTAACTATATGTAAGGTTTCAACGCTCGACCGGTACGAGCGGTGTATATCGAATCGGTTCTAGCAGGAAGAGAATGCATTTGTGCACTGTCCAACCGACCCAACGGGGTCTGAATTGAGACACTCTACTCGGTCCAACTATTGTTAACACTTTGTTAGAATTATAATTAATTTGAATCACCATTGTTTAATTTAATAAGGACGAATATATTGATTCACGTTGGCCGATCAGTATTCTTGTGTTTTCACTTTAATGCTATTTCCATTTTGGTATGGTTAATGCCTGGTTCAAGCCTTGTCGTGGCGGTGAGGCTTAGTAGCCTGAGGTGTACCCAGGCGAAGCTAATTGAACCGAGGAGGATCATGCACCCCTCTTATAAGAAGAGGGGGCTAAAGATCAGGAGGAGGTGACGTTTTTTGCGGACGGGGCAAGGGGCCATTCGGCACTATCAGTGGGACTCGCGGCACACACACCACTGGACCCCACCCAACAAAAACGTTTCCCCGCGTCAACAAAAAAAAAAGTTTGATCGGCCAATGGCATAGTCAATCGTCGTCGGGTGTTCATAAATTAAAGAGTTATAAATTTATGGATGTAAAATGCAGTGAGATGTCATAACAGTGTTAACATTTAAAACTCAGTGAAATGGAGAATAAACAATTTATAAAGACGCGGCTGTTTGATCTCCTGGCTCATTTAATACTATAGTGATGCCAAGACTTTTAAAGCTATTATATTTTTGTCAACAGTCCGATTGTTTGATATTCTGGCTGCTGTCTACGGTGACCGCTGGCCTGATCGCCGTATGCATCGTTGGCACACAATACTTCGTGATTGAGGGTAACAATTTTGGTAAACACGATGCAGCTAGAAAGAGTGAAGGTGTGTTTATTTTTATTTGTTTAACGACTAAGATAAAAATTCTACTTTTTTTTAAAGCTTATGCTAAAGCTTTCTTTAAAGACACGAAGCAAGTAAAATATAGTTTAGTGAAAAATAGACGACTAAGCAGGATGTAAATAGGTGCTGGCAAAAAAAATCTAGTGCAGAATAGGATCTTTTGGAATGTATAGAAATAGTCATCAAAAGATATCAGTGAATTGTTCAAACAATAACAATCATCGGAGTATAGATCCCGGATACGAAAGTGTAGCGCTGACCGTTATAGTGCAGAAGTATGAAATATGGTATCGGAGGGGCGGGGGGGTGACGCGGAAGGATCATGTATATGGGGAGGGATTTTGATTGGCTCTTCGGTCATGTATATATGTGCTGTTAACCCCTCCAAGTATCATTCGGCGCTACAATACATATCAGGACCTGTACCAATGGCTGTATGAGTAGACAGTGATTAACTTTAGTTTTGTCTAATATTGGAAATGTAGAATGAAAATAGTTCGCTTCTAACAATCTCTTCATCTAATATATGGAGAAAGTAGTCTTAGTAAGAGGAGTTTATCTCTTGTTCACGCGATATCACAGAGGATTTGACTTGGTAATAAAATCAAGTCAAATCCTCTGTATAACCTTTGTTCGGAGCGTCGATAGTCTTTACAAGCCTCTGATCACTTGTTTGTCAGAATATACTAGAAAAGGGTGATGCAACACAAAGATGTTTTAAATATTAGAATCAGTAACGTAATTATATGTTGCAAATGTATGGTTGCAAATCGTCAAAGTGCTAGAAGATGGGAACTGCCAGGCAGCTACATCATTGTCCCATCATTAGTAAACCGAAAGGGTTGCTCTCATAAATGTATTATAATCGATGAAGAAAAATAATATGTCCAGCTTCAATTTATTTTATGTTTACTTGTTCGTCTTGTACATGCTAACCCTGCAATGCCACGGTTGACCAATGGCGAGGTTGTCACAACAGCACTACCCCATCTACCCCTCTAGGATGATATAGACATCATTAAATCTATTTTGATTGAGCATAGAAACAATCAAACATACGTAATTACTTCTAATAAGTACACTTTATAATATTCAATATTTAGTACATTATATAATCATTAAACTAATGACATACTTTAGTTAAGTGTCTGTATATCGGGAGGAGCAGCGGCCCATCTGATGAGACTTGAGAGAGCTCCAACGGTTTAGTTAGGCCACTGCTTAGAATCCACAACAATACATTTCTTTTTCTCTATTCCAGGTATATCGCATCGAATAACTGAGACGGCGATGGACTTTTTCATGGTTGTAGTTCTTTGTGGTTATTCAGTCACTGTATATTTATTATGGAAAGATCATTTCGTTATGTGGAATAGATGGAGGCGTGCCAATGTTAATGTCCGACTATTGTTGTCACCTGATTCGAACCCCGTACCATTCGTGCCTAGAGCTAGATATAATGTTGTTTAATATACTATTTCTTACTATATTTGGTGGTATTTATTTAAACGAAAAAATTGTTTAGGTACGTATATTTTTATAGAACCTACGTTAGCATCGCCCTGCAGTTTCACCCGTGGAAACCCGGTCCTGTTTGTCGCGTCCTGGTATATACTCTTAAACTTCCTCATGATTTTGGCTGTCGTAACTAAGTTAGTTCCAGTGATTAGCGTGTTCAGTTTATACAAATAAACGAAAAAAAAATCTTCAGCTTGATTAACCTAGCATAGACAGAATTCGCAAGAATTTCGTAGAAAGCAACGCAAAAATATGCAACCGCAAGTCGAAAGATATGAGTCATCGCAAGTGATAATCGAGAACATGCCAGAAGCTCTTATATACATAGAGATAATAAAGATCGATAGAGAAAGAAGTTTAAAATACACCGATTCAGGTACATTCTCTGTCATCTCTTCTTTTCGTTAACTTCTCTCTGCGTAATGCGCGTGCGATATTCGACAAAGATAGTAACGCATTCTTACATTCCTTCTCTGTTAATCAGGACGGCCACTCGCCGCCTTAGAACAATATATGAAACAACTGTCTTTGTCTATCTAATGTCATGAGCATTGCGCAGAGGGAAATTAATAAAAAAGACACGCGATAGCGAACCACTTTTTCTTTGCTCTCTTTCGACTTAGATAGACTTCGAGAATTATTTCTATGCATATAGCAGTATTTATATTATTATTTATCTCTACTCTATCGCTATGAGTGTTTCTCCCGTTGTTACACCGCAACTGGATCAAACTTCACAAGATAATGTAAACGTTTAGGAGTGGTAACTCCATACCAGCTCTTCACTTTATAAAAAAACTAAAGAAAAAAAATGACAGGTGCCGTAACGTGACGAAAAAGCAGCTATCATCGACGCATAACTCGACTCGAAACGAAGACGCGCCACTTTAGAGGAACGTCAGACGTCCGAATCAACGTTTTTTAATTGTGACTTACAAAAAATAACAATACAAAAACAATATAATAACATTTCTTCTTTCAAAACAGAAATAACAGGACAGGATACAATCACATTCATCATAAAATTACAATCTTCATTTGGATTGTTTTACGATTTTTTTACTGTAATGCAAAATAGCCTGGTCTCTCATAAATGTAAATAATATAAAAAAAACAGTTCTTTAAATAAAAACCAAGATGAAAACGCAATGCGAAGACCTTCGATGTTCTTGAGCTTCGATAGCAATCCTTGTGACTTGATATTTTGTTATTCAACTACTTACGCATTCCTGCAAATCTGTAGAGGTACTCAATTCCCGTGATATAAATAATATAAATTTTTACGTACCAATAAAATTGTTATTATGTTTCCAAAGATGTCCGAAGTCCCTTACGGGAGAGTACACCGTTATCTTCCCGTGTACAGACGCCAGATGTCACTACTACCTACTACTACTACTCCGGTCTAACGGTACTACGGTCATAAGATAGATATATAAGTTCGCAAATGATCTGCGAGTGCTACGGGCACCAAGGCGAACGTCAAAACCCGGGTCGGATCGCGAGGGGGTCAACTATCCCTACGGTAGCGGGGCCGCAATTTGCGGGTTTGCCATCGTGTTGAGACTGTTGGTGAATAGTGATTTAGGTGTGTTATGCGTGCGCATGTGTGATCCTCGTCCGGATCGCCGACACGCAGTCCCTAGTCTGCTTGGTGGATCACGGGGGGGAGATCACGCTGATACGGTCTCCCGTCCGGAGGTCGCGCGTGCAGCGGGGCCAGGTCACGTAGATGAGCATGCTGTCCATTGTCTGCCCTGTTAAACATAACGCTCGACAATCGAACCACAAACTCTTCCAGCGACTCTATCCGCAAGTCACGCGCAATCACGTTGTTACGGACGTAGCGACCGGCACCCGTGATGACCCGTGTTCTGCTGGGCTTGCAGGCGTTACTAGGCCTGGGAGGTTAGCGCGTACCATGCGGGGGCGGCGTAAGTGAGACGTGACCGAATATAAGTCCTGTAAATCCCCAGTTTCGTCCGTGTAGGAAGTCCGGTCGCTAGTACCGGCCACAGCAAAGCGCGGGCTCTTCTCGCCTGGTTGGCCGCTCGGTCCACCTGCGAGCCTACTACATCCGAGATACACGACTGGGATTCCCAAGACACATCCTGGCCTCTGAACTTTTACCGCCCCGACATGGAGCGCCTCTTGCTGACATTTAGCGCCGTCGTCTTATCCACGTTGGCGAACATGCGCCACTTGTAGAGCCACTCCGGCAACCGGTCCGAGGTGACGTATGTCATCGGCGAACAGCGTGAGCATGACATCCGCCTCGCCCTCTCCCGAAGGATCATTGAGTGTGGGGATGTCGTTGGTGTAAGCCGCGTACAGGCAAGGAGATAGGCAACTGCCCTGTGGCACTCCGGTGCGTATGGCCTTCACCGAGGAGTGTCTCCGCCCTACCGCTACCCGGAAGGACCTACCTTCCAATAATGACGCCACTAGTCTCAAAAACGCGGGACACCGGCGTCCACCAACTTGTACAGGAGTCCCGGGTGCCGCACCCTGTCGGAGGCCTTCTCCATATCGAGAAAGACCGCGACAGGGTGTCTCCCCATGTTCATCTCCACAGACAAGTGGTGGATCACCCGCGTCAGTTGCAACATGGTCGAGTGGCCGCTCCGGAAGCCTAACTGTTCATCCCTTATGGGAATGTACAGCTTCAGCCTCTCGAACAACTTGGCGATTTGCGACAGTAGCGTTATCGACCGCCGCCCGCGCCTCTCTGATTTTTTCCGTGAAGCGGCGTGCGGCGGCCTCCACCTCGTCCGGGGTAGACATCTGCCCGGCGATGGTGGAGTCGACTAGGTTATCCTGATTGACGGCCCAGTCGGTCCTCTCTCTGGTCCGCAATCCTTCCCTAAGAATAGCTCCGGGATCAAGTGTGACGAGGATGGGTAGGTGTTGAGTTGACTGTGGCCTTGAGGTTCTGATATAGGGCGATGTCCAGAGCGTCCGGGGTGAGCAGGGGATCCGCAGGCACGTGGGTACGACACGATGGCCTTGCAATGTGTAACCGCGCTTTTCTGAATCCTTTTGCAGCCTGAAGCCAGCGCTGTTCATGGTAACCAAACCCCAAGCTGGATGCTTGGAGTTCAGGTCGACGACCAACAATACCTTGCCGCGATTCCCTAGCACGTTGTGGACATCACCTTGGTCGAAGCTGTTCCCGGGATTCCGTACGCCGCGTAGATCCTGAGCTCCTTCCCCACTATGTGAACGACTATGCCAGTCGAGCCCATGTCGGTGAAGGGGCCCAGGTTAGCTCGTCGTGGACGATGTCCCGACCTCGTACCTCTGCACGATCTGCCGCCGGCGACACCTGGTCCCTCCGATACCCGACGTAATTACGAAAGCCGGAGGCTCTGCGTCGGTCTCAGCTAAGTCTCGCCCAAGAGAATAACATGTATTTCGTACTGTTGAGCAAGCAGTCGAAGACTGTCACCCTTGCCTCCTATACCTCAGGGGTTCCAGTAAGCGACCCTGAGCTCGTCACGGTCCATCACTGGCTCCCCGTTGGTTGGCCCCGTGCGTGCATGATTTGCACCCCGATGCGCGGGTCCCTGAGCACTCTGAACAGCTCGTCCTTCACGACCGCCCTCTGCTCCTCCCTGACGATCTCTCGGATTAACTCTAATGAGATCGCCAGCGTGGACCCTGGGCTCGTCGCATTGGCGCCGCTCCCCTTCGAAGCACCCCGGTCCCCGCGCAGGTGGGGGGACTGATGTCCGTGGTATTGGAGTCGGTGTCTGTGGTATGTGGTAGCTTGGTGCGAGTGTTGATAAGCGTGCGTGTTCCCGGTCCCTAGCCTGTGTGGGTCCTCGGCGCACTGTGGTCACGGCAGCCTCCTGTTGCAGCGAGTAGCAGCTTTGAACGGCCACGGTTTGGGGCTTACTCATACGAGTGAGCCTCCTCTTGGGCTTGGCCGTCGCCACCTGCCTGGGTTTGGGGTCGTTGGCCGGGGCGATAAGAGACTGTCCTGGGCCGTACTCGACCTGTCCCTCCCTCCGCAACGCAGCCGCGGGCGCAAGGGCGGCGTGGTGTCGGCCGTGTGGGACCAGTCGAAACTGGTCTTCCTGCACAGCGGGCTTGGGCGGGATGGGTGGTCGGATGGCTATACCTCTAGCTCCGGCCTCTCTAAAGATGGCCTTACATCTTCGGTCGTTGGCGATTCGGGTGGCTCCTCTCGGCAGCGGGCACAGCAAATGCACCGAATCTCCCTGTGGCAGTGCACAGAAGAGTATCCGAAGAGCTGACACTGATGACACTGTGCTATTGTCGCTACTACCGCTACTTCCTACAAGCCACCCTTTAGACCTGTAAGCTAGTTGGAGAGCTCACAAGCCGCCATGTTTCTGCTCATTGTTTGAAGACATCACTAGGGCTTCGGACGTCTTTGGAGATATAACAATTTTAACCAATAAAATTGTTATTATGTATTCCGTTTGACGTCCGAAGTCCCTTATGAGAGACCTGTTTGTTATCTCTTGGTGGCTTGGAAGTAAGTTACGGAACAATATCATGTGAAACAAGATTAACAGGCACTAGAACATACAACAGTCTTAGAACAGAAATCATAAATTATTAACTTTACAGTTGAGCAATTTGGGTAGGCAAATATTATTTATTAAATATTGTAATCAGTTTATGGAAAAGTACTTGGAAAGTGATTTCCGTGTTTCACTGTCAGAACAATTTAAACTGTCAAGGAGTTTGACGTAAAACTTCCTTAATATAAAATTGGGATATTAGTCTTTAGAATAAATGCTCGCCAACAGCCAAGCCAATCCCACCCAAGATTAGCCAAGACTCCGAGTGAAACCTGCTGACCTGCTGCTGAGATGTAGATAGATTTATTTTGGTGTCTTCATAGACAATTTATTTTTGGGAGAAATATTATATTTAATATCTACATATAGTATCTAAATATCTCCCAAGCGATTGATTCTTCTGGGTGTGTTAGCGCTCTATTTAGGAGGTCGGGTCGCCAAAAGTGCTTTTCCACTTGGGTGCTATTATTGGGTGATATTAATGTATCAAACCGATGCAGTGTTCAAGTATTGCAGAACTCGAGTTATTAATCCCGGTGGAGGAAAGATAACAACCTAGATCGTAATGCCAGTGTTAAGCGTCGTGATAGTAAGCGACACAATCTTCCACGATGTGCGCATTTTGAGAGGCAAACAGATCGATATCTGGGGTGCAAAGAAGAGCGATAGGTGCCACTCGCAGCCGTCGCGATTGCGAGACAGTTGGTCGGCCTCCGTGTTGTACAGTCCTGGAAGTTAGTGAGGGTACAGTACAACATTCATGCCATCCACCAGAGCTAGTAACTCCTTGGCTAGTTTTAAAAGACATTGGGATCGAGTGCCTCCTTCGTTTCTTATGTAAGATAATACGGTCATGTTGTCGCTTTGAAGAAAAACACAACAACAACAACACATCACTACGTCAGTTCCCTAACGGGGTCGGGAGAGAGAACGGAGTGCCACATGTCATTATCCTTACATAACCTGCCTTGCCTCCTCCACTTTCATAACTTTCTTCATACAAACGCCGGTTGCGAAGACTCCCAGCACCATCTTCGTACAGTACCCGACCAATTTGGTAGTATGTAAGTCTGGGTCTTCCCCGGTACCTACATCCTTTAGCATTGTATATCTGTTTCGTTAACCTTACATCCATCATTCTTTCTACATGTCCGAACCATTGGAACATGCCCTTTCTTTACACACGGATATGAACACGGATACTTTCATTTTATTCCTAATCTCTCCCTCACTTCTTTATTATGAACGCTGTCGGAAAGGGTTTCGCCACATATTTTTCGCAACGATCTCATCTCGACCGCGTTAATTCTACTTTCATGCCTTTTCTGACATACCCGACTCTCATTTCCATACAGTAACGTTGGGACTAGCACGTAATTGTGCAGGGCAAGACGGGCACCCTGACTTAAAACCGTGCTTTTAAGCAATTGCCATAACGTCACTCTGTTCCCTGCACACACTCTTTCAACATCTGGGGTGTACCTTCCATCCCTGCTAAACACACAACCAAGATAAACAAATTCATTCACTTATTCCAGCGCTACATCATCGACCATAATTCTTACGTCCGTTCTGGTTACTTCCCTTTCAAATACTAAAACCTCAGTTTTATTCACGTTCATGTGTAACCCCATATTCTCACAGTCATCTTTTATAATTATGGTTAGTGATTGTAGCTCAGATGGAGTGGAGCCTAAAAGTACAGCATCGTCTGCATAAAGCAGGCAGTTCACCACTCAATCAACCATTCTCATTCCCACATTCAACGACCTCAATCCCTGGAGACACTTATCCAGATATAGGGTAAACAGGCGAGCTGACACCATACAACCCTGCTTAACATCAATATTGACATCAAACCGGCGATATGTTGCCGTCCACCCGCACGCATGCTTTGCAATCCAAGTATATGGACTGCAAAGCACGTAGCAAAAGCCCATCTATCCCATAACTAGGTAATATGTGCCAAAGTTTCTTTAGCACAACTCTGTGAAACGCTTTCTCCAAATCCACAAAACCGCAGAAAACCTTCCGACCCACAGCCGGATGCTTTTCTACGATGATGCGGAGTGAGAAAATTAGATCCACACGTCCTCTTCCTGCCCTGTGACTCCCACAACATTCTTTCGGACATTCCTTCCGTTCTCGTTTCAATGATTAACTATTCGTTAATTTCGCTTTGCAGAACTATTCGTAAATTTCGCAGTTGCTCTGTTTGCGAAATTGTAGATGTTACAGCATATGTTTCCTTTAAATTGCAGCGCCAGCTCTTTTGATGAGCATCCCAAGACCCCTGTATCTTTACGGTGTTCACTATTTCTTCCGTTTCAGATGAATTAAGAGTTTTCTGCGTGATATTCTCTAACCACCTTTCCAATTCCTTGCGCACTGGCATTTGGAGCATCTGCTGTACACGCGGAGCTTTGCGTAGAATATTGTACTGTCGCTGTAACGTGCGGCAGTGCAACCTTCCCCGGTGGGTGATGGAAGTTGTAATGTTGAGATGACCTAAGAGGCGTTCCGCCTGCTTAAGGTTCCAAATGGCAACAGCGATATTTAATATGCCCTGGCGGATTTGCATATTTTGTCTTTCGGCAGGAACTTCGTGTTGTGTTGGGTATCCCATATTATGCCTAAGAAATCTATTACCCTCGTCGGTGTTGTAATAGATTTCTCGTGGTCCATCCCAGTGGCTCAAAAATCAGATCGCAGCACGGACTTGTTTTTGAGCAATGCTTGTGACTGGTTCACTAGTAGATAATCGTCGAAATACACTACCAGGTGAAAACCCACAGCTCGGAGCACTTCCATTGTCCAGTTGGTAATTAACGCGAACATTCTCAGTGCTGCGGTCAGACCAAATAGTAGACACGTCATCTGCACCAAGTGCCCCTCGTAACTGATGCGTAAGTAGCACCTGTGCTCTAATTTTATGCTTAAATGGCAAAAGACCTGGATTATGTCCAACTTTACCATCCAGCCGCCAGACTGGAAATACTTGGGTGTTTAGTGGTGACGAAACGTGTTTGCCTCCCCCTTCGCATTTTTATGGATTGTTCCCCGAATATATATTTTTTTTTGTGCTCCAATTGTCTTTCGTGCCCCCGCGTAAAGGCACATGTCTCGGACAGTGTCATAACTGCCATCGCTATTGTCATTCCCCGCGTAATTGCATCGCGCGCTCCAGATGTTGCAAATGCCTAGGCGAACATCACACAAAGCACTACCCACGCATTCTCCCAACCGACGAGCCGCCGACTTGATGCCTTTGCCGGTAGGCCACACGGCAAACTATAGGGGATGTCGCACAACAAAAGTAAAATTAAGGCGCCCAAGGACAAGAAGGGACCAGCTAGACCGAAGCCCCTCATGCACCCACCCGAACAATATATTCCGGCCCCGCCACCAGCGGCTAATGTAGACCCGGCGAAGGCCCAGCAGATGGCGACCAGCGTCCTAGGGCGGTAAGCACTCATACAGGGTGAGGCGACTGCACGGTCTAATGGACATTGGAGAGAGATAGAAGATAGATGATGAGATAAAGATGGGCATAGGTGGCCCTGGCAATAGGTGTGAGTGTAACAAGGTGAGTTTGATTACGCAAACTCGCCCGTCTAGTAGATGAACGTCGGGATCGCCGGTATTCACAGACACTACGTTTAGGGTAGTGAGGTGATATTGGCGATATCCCTTCGAAGTGGAGCTAGTAGGGAGTCCAGCTGGGATGTCGCCATACTGGAAGGGAGGATTTCGTTTCGAACCCCAAGGGCACAAGGCTTGCAGGTATTATTTAGGCGGAACAAGGCGTTCTGCTATATCTACCCGAACCAGCCCGCCACAGTCACACAGTGTAACGGACCCGTTCAGCGTCCAAGCTCTTTAGATTTTGCCCTCGTTAAAAGCTACTCACTCTGCGTGTGCCGGAATGAGACGTTACAAGAGCTAGATTCTGACCATAAGCCGGTACTATACGACTTTGGTCCTCACGAAAATGTCGTTTTCTCGAAAACGATTATCCACTGTACAGTACTTAAAATACATTTAAGTAATATTCATTCGGGTCATCTCTATAACATACCCCATACTATAGAGCCCGGTGAAGCTGCTATTTCACCAACCCACCCGTCTCTCCAATCATATATATGTAGTACGATCGATCTGCTGAGTCTGTATCTGTCCGATACTGTCATATTCCAGTGTAGTATTCGCTCACGCAAGAACCTCTCACATAGAGATTTTGCAGAAAGTGCAAATCGCTTCCTGCGTATAGCCAACGGCTGTGCGTGGTACGTGCGCAACCTTTAACTGCATAAGGACTTTGAACTGCTCCCCACTAGGGGACACTTGAAAGACATTTCAGCTAGTACTCCGTTCGGGTGCCCCGCCACCCAAACCCTCTCGTCATAAATGCAGTAGATTACGAAATTGTGTGACAATCACGTGTCGCCGTCCCAGATACGTTCTGTTGGACTGATACGCTTCCCAGTATGAGACTGTCACCAGCATGCCGTCACTGTCGGGAGTACGAAATTTGCAAAGGATAGCAAATCTTTTTTTACTTGAAATGAAAGTGTAATTTTCAACACTAATAACTGAAAATTACAAAAAGTAAAAAAAGGATTGCATGGAATAGGTAAAGTTTGTTTTGTTTCATATTTATAGAATGCGCAATTTTTTATTTCTATAATTCTTTACGTACGTACGTAATATTACCATAGATATAGTTTGTGATTCACATTGACGGTTGATATTGTTTGACAATTAAAAATACGCTACTCGTGAGTTTTGGGGGTAACATTTTTATTGAATTATATTTATGAATGTGATTGTTACGAATGTATTATATCATACGAGTCAATTTTTAATATCTGTATTTGTTATTTATAATTGGATAGAAATAACGTAAAAATGAGTTTTTCGTTTGGACAACAAGCTACCACTACCGGCTCTACGTTCGGTACTCCCACTGCAACTGGTCAGTATATTTTTCTGATTTATATGTTCAATTGTTGCTTATTCATGTGCATATATAGTTTTTATACATTTAAAATTGTCAAACTTTTCCTTCTGTTTATGACAACAAAATACTAACCTAACGTTTATGTGGTGTGTATGTCTTGATAGTAAATGTATAAGCAATATTTATTATGATGACATTATTATGTGGCTAATGCTAATTCATGTTATAACCCGCCCTACATTACTTAAAATATGCCGTAGGTCGGCTGAAGATAGAAAGCATCTATAGATGCTTTCCACATAACTGTACAGTCTGATAACTGTGCAGTCAGTAACTGACTTACAAATGTGAATACATTATACCATTAGTATTTATCTGTATATTATATAATTAATCTATGTATTAAAATGTAGTTCAGTAATAAACATCGAAAGTAAGATAATTACATTACTTAAGTTTAGAAATAAATATTAAGAATATTTTCCATCCAAACATGTGCATACAATACTTACCACAGAACTACCATTAACTGGGCTGTAAATATGTGAGAGTTTGTTGCTGTAGCAAGTTCCTATTATATATATGTGTATGTATAAATTTATCAATATTTTTTAATTATTAGTATAAATATGTCTCAAAACACTGAAACATCCTCTAATTTAATATTCTTCAGAGACTACTAGTATATGATGATTGCTCTCCTCAGCAGTAAAATAACAGTTCTTTCAAGTGTTCCAATTGCATGAGTTGTACTCAAAACCACCACCATGTTCTGGGAGGTACAATTCACCTAACCCCAACATGACTAAAACAGTGATATCGCTTGGTGTATTTTGTCAGAGTCCATTTTAATATATGTATTTTATAGATACTTTATTCATATTTCAACCTTGCCAGTAACATAATATTAGATGACTTTCATAGTCTAGCTGGAAATAAATTATAATAACGATCGAAATTCTGAAGTTTAGATTCTAGCTTTGACAAGTTTTTGTCTGTTTAGATTGTGAAGAGGTACTCAACTCATTGTGCATTAGACTGGTATTGTCCATCAGAGAGGACAACACATCTTTGTATCTCTTAGAACTAAACAATTCTTTGCGTCATAATAAAAACATATTTACAATATGTTTTATTATATTTCCACAGATAACAAAGGTAGTCTCTTTGGCGGTGCAACCAGTACCCCATCTTTTAGTACTTTCGCATTTGGAGCTAAAACCACAACAACTAGTAACTTATGTAAGTGATCTATTTTTAATTAATAAAAGTTTGTGTTGTCTCCCTATGTATAATCTGTGTTTCTTAACACACTGTAGAAAATCACAGTGCGTAGTCAGTACTTGATTCCAATTCTGACTATAGAAAAACTAGATACCTTACAAACACTTACAAAGTCTTACCATACAGTTACCTAGACTAGGCACTTACTAATTGGCCATACAGCTGACACACCCGGAGTGTATGGATAGGAATTTATGTATTATTTTCTACTTGTATCATATGGTGCCCATATTTTCTGCAAAAATTTACTATGATATTGTTAGTGCACAGCTGAAACTGCTGGACAAATAAGTTGAAATTTTGGTTCATTTGTTACTTTTATTACCTTGGCATCTGCTAAGAATGGCGTAATATTTTCTAAGATATATTTTTGATTATGCTAATAGTAGGGGATACTTGCTTGTAAGGTGATAAAAATGTGTAAGTCGGGATTTTCAGTATCTCCTTCCATTTGAACTACTGGAGGGAAAATTGTATAATTGGTTTTACAGGATTTCATTAGAACTTGAATACAAACTTTGTTTAGAAGTTTAAATATATCCTAGAAAAATACCATAACAGACATTTGGTTCATTTCATACAAAAGTATCACAATGCTTACACATAATATTGTAATCTTGTGAACATATCAAATTCATTATGCATGAAATTCACGTTAATACGAGAACCTTAGTGCTTGTGTCACACTTTATTTGGATTTTTTATTTCTACACACTCATTCACACACCAAGTAAAATGAAACACCATTTTTTTAGTTTCTTCACCACCTGCAACCACAACATCAGCTTTTGGAGCTGGCAAACCAGGTGGATTCGGGTTCAGCTCCCCTCCTAACCAAACTGTTGGCAGCCCTGCTTTCGGACAGGCACAGCAGGTAATTTGTAAAAAAGGAATATAAAATGTATCATTTACTGTAAAATATTTAAGAGATTACTTGGAAAACCTTGATATAGGGTGATCCTCACAACCTTGTTAAAGTACAGCATAGCTCACTGCTTCGCCGCCAAATGATGGAAATGAAGCCCTTATTGTCCTGACTCTACAGTATATGTGGTGGCTGGTGAGACATTTTTATCACCTGTAGGCGTAAGACATTGCAGTTAATACAGTTTAAAAATCTATGAAAACGCAAAGAGTTGTTGAAAGTTGACGACGCGTCGGTGCTCCTATTGATGGTCCAAGGGTCATTGCTACGAGGGTGGATCTAAAAGTTCTAAGCCCGACCAAGAAAATGAAAGAAAAGTGGATCTGAATTTATTTTTATTTTTCGACATAGTCTCCATCTAGTTCAACACACTTCTTCCACCTGACCTGCAACTTGTTTATCCCCTCGAAAAAAAAAAGATACCGGAAGGTCGGCGAAATAATCGTTTACTGCGACTATCACCTCATCTTTGGTCGAAAATTTCGAGCCACCCAAATGTCTTTTTTAAATTTGGAAATAAATGATAATCTGAGGGGGCTAAATCCGGCGAATAAGGTGGGTGGGGCAGCAATTCGTAGCCACAATCATGGATTACAGACATTGTTTCAACCGAAGTGTGAACACGTGCATTGTCTTGATGAAACAAAACTTTCTTACGCAACATTCCCGGCCTTTTTTCTTTTATTTCTTCCCGGAGTCTTCGTAAAAGGTTACAATAGTAAGTAGAATTTAAAGTTTGACCTTTCGGTAAATAATCTACAAAAATAATGCGCTTCGCATCCCAAAAAACAGAAGCCATGACATTGTTAGTCGACAAAACAACCTTAGCCTTTTTCGGTGTAGGAGAGTCTGATCTTTTCCACTGTTTAGATTGTTGCTTTCATTCAGGAGTATGGTGATGAACCCAGTTTTCATCCATGGTGACAAATCTACACAAAAAGTCCCCGGGATCAGTCTCAAAAAATTCCAAACAGTCTCGCGAAATTGTGTATCGAACTCGTTTTTTTTCAGCTGAAAGCAACCTCGGGACCCAGCGAGCAGAAACCTTATGGAACCCCAACTCTTCCGTTATTATGTGTTGCACCCGGCCATAACTAATGTTTGAACAATCTCAGCTATCTTACCAATGGTCAAACGTCGGTCACCCAGTACGAGATCACAAATTTTATCGATGTTTTCTTTCATGGTAGAGGATGTAGGCCGTCCACTCCTAGGATCATCTTTAATGCTCTCACGACCGCGCTTAAACTCCGCTACCCACTTCTTGACACTGGAATACGTTGGAGCAGACTTCCCATAGTGCTCACCATATCTTGATGAATGTCTTTTGGTGATTGGCCTTTTTTATTGAGGTACTTAATGACTGCACGGTGTTCAATTTTCTCCATTATTGAAAATTGCGTCAGATTGCTTCAAACAAATAATCACAGAAAATTTATATGGTGCAGTATCGGAATGAAACTGCGCACAACAAATCAATATGACACATACTAACAAATGACGGTAGATTTAAAAAGATGTCATAGCTCCATGCAGGTTAGGCCACGAACTTTTAGATCCACCCTCGTAATAGTATATCAACTCATTCAGTCATTATATTATTAAGATATTTTTAATAAAAAATGTACTTAGTTTATTCCATAATTTGAATAATGATTACCCTACTGCAGTGATGAAAATGACTCACCAGTCAGCCTGTATACACAAATCACTGCCGTGTGATAGCTAATGCTGACCATTATTCATGCCCTTATACCCGGGTATGTCAGAGGAATAAATAAAAATCAAGTAACAATAAACGGCAGTGATGAAAATGACTAAACAGTCAGCCTGCATATTGGAAGAATAACTTTTTCCTGCTAAAATATGTATTTAATACATTTCAGCAAGCTGCCCCTCAGAATTTGTTTGGTGGTAATCAACAAAAACAAACTCCTGCATTCGGGGCACCCGCGGCCGCTTCTCAAGGTAATATTGTTCGGGCATGAACATCATTTACTATGATAAGACTTACCGAGGAGGTACCTCCCGTTCACATGAAGAATAATTAAACGTTTTTTAGGAAGATGTAGAGTCATGCACCATGCATGGCGCTACCTCTTCCTAAAGGATGCATCAGAATTGGGCACGACCATTGGGAAGTACCTCTCGCTCACTTGATACCGCCGTAAAGTGACAGCGTCGCTGTGGCGTTTCGTGCTGTTTATGAGTAGCCGGTAGCCCATTTCGGGGGTGGTATAAGAGGGTAACGCATCTGCGTAACAATCATGCGAATGTATGGGTGTCGGTAATCATCAAAAGGCTCCGATTCCTCGTTTGCCATCTTATGCTATAAAAAAAGAAAAAACGTGACGTCGTGAAGTGACAACTATGACACCGCCGTCAAGTGACAGGTATGCTGTCGTGCTGCGTGTCAAGTTTGAGTAGCAGGTGGCCAATTGGAGGGGGTGACGAATGGAGGGCAATGAAATTGCATGACAATAATGACAAAAATGGGTGTTGGTAGCATGCACGAAATATTCCCCGTTTGCCCCCCCCCCCCTCTACACTATAAAAATAATTATTTCCATGTCCCGCTACGATCTAAATGGCTCTATTGTATTTTAACATGTCAGCATACTCACAATATATTTTAAACAGTGTGGTTTTTTTTTCAATGACTTATTTGTTTCAGCATCTCCCTTCGGTTCTCCCACGCCATCGACCTTCGCATTCGGCAAAAGCGGAACGGGATTCGGCCTGGCGACACCCACGTCGGGATTTTCAGCACCTCAACAATCAACTGTACGTTACTTGTTCAATAACATTTGGAAAGTTACTATTTGAATGTATTTGAACCAAATTGTTCATGTCATTTTACTTCTTATTAATTTTAGTAATATTGATGTCGGATATTACGGCGGTTAATTTAATTATTTAACTAGCCCGACGTTTCAGAAATTTTACGGCAAAGCGAGTCAGCCCGTGACCATGGTTTTCGTAATGCTTCTGAGACGGGCTAGTTAATTAATTAAATAAACCGCGATAAAATCCGTAAAAGTAGTTTTATTGTAATTTTACTAGCTACCACGGTTTGACAGGCAGACAGCGAAGTGTAGCTAATAGGATTCCGTTTTTTACCCTTTGGGTACGGAACATGATATCCAAGCTCGGCATTAGGGTCTGTATTTCGAGTCAAATGATATAGCATATCAACTCGTTCAGCCATTTGTAGCCACCGGATACTCACAAGCCTTACCAAACGCAACACTGTAGATGTCACTTTACAGTGGTACCAAGTGAGCGAGAGGTACCTCCCCGGTCGTGCCGGCCGAATTCCGTTGCATAGGCGGATGTAGTGTCATGCACCATGCAGGTAGAGGTAGCACCATCTCCTCCTATGAAGATAATTTGATAATATATTTAATTTATTTGTTAATGACAAATTTAAATTGCTGCTGCTAATATATAAGATTTTCATGTCTTCCTAATTAATGTGATTCATGGTAATTGCAATACATAATGATATTATTATTAGCCAAAAATATAAGTTTATTAAATATTTTCTCTCTGCCATATAACTTTCCAGGTTTTAGTCTCTTTTTTTTCGTTTGCCTGCATTGTTTTACTTCATTTGTTGCCAAATTTTGTGTTTCTAGGATACCATTTAAGTACAACTTTATATTTCTTTGAGAGACCTAGATCCTATAGGAATTTCGTTACAAGTCGGCCTACAAGTGATACCACTCAAGTATAACATTACATATTAGGATATCTGTTTTTTTAACTACTGAACTATAATTTTTCAGGTAACCACATCGTCTGCACCACAGACAAGCCAATCTAGTTTCAGTCTGGCCACAGCAACCACTAATGCCAACCCCACACCAGCTTTTGGACAGATGACCCAAGTGAAGCCTTTCAGTTTTAGCTCACCGAGTGCAACTGCTACAAGCACAGGTATTACAATGTTATTATGACACAGTGTGGTCACTGATCTTCTCTAGTTTGTTACTATCTATATTGTGTGATAACACACAAGAATTTAAAAATGTTACGTAATTAATAGCTAGGAGGACCACTAGGAATAAGAGCCGAGAGCCATACCTCCAAATTCGGCCAGATTGACCATGATACCTCCGCCATGTGACAACTGTGCTGTCGCGTACTATTTTGAGTTTCCGGTGGCCCATTGGAGGAGGGATTTGCATGATAGTTATTCATTGTAAAAGTGTTGTCTAGTGGTGAAATGTATTATCAGCACTCCAATTTTTTAATGTTAGTAAATCCGAGAACTCATTACGATATACTATCGGCTGTGATATGATAATCTGTATTGATGTCTTAAGTTTACGCAAATGTTACAATAAAACTACTCTTCATAAATACGTTTTGCGTTAGTTGGAACCAATTAAACCTTTAAGATCTTTAAGACAAAAAAACTACATAATTATAATTCTTCCACCTGTGACCATGGTTGCTGGAAAGCTTCTGAAATTTTGGGCTAGTTAAATAACTAAATAAACCGCGATAAAATAATCTGATTGGAATTGGTTGTAATTTTGTTAATGGTTTCCAGTTATAGGTTACTTATATCAATCGTGTATAGAAAGTGTATGTATTCGTAGTAACTAACTTGTTATACTGTGACATATTGGATAAAATGTGTCTGTTAATTATGAACAATTTATTTTCAGCAACAGCATTTGGTGGCACGATCCAAGGATTTGGTAAAACTTTGACCACAACTCAGCCACCACAATTTGGTCAAATAACAAGTACGAGCACCCAACAGACACCTCAATTTTGTCAAACATCAAGTATGAGTACCCAACAGCAACCACAATTTGGTCAAACATCAAGTACGAGTACCCAACAGCAACCACAATTTGGTCAAATTTCAAATACAAACAATCAACAGCCACTGCAATTTGGTCAAGCAATCACCACAAGTGCCTCACAATATGGACAGCCCGCTCAAAGTACAACAGCTCAACCAATACAATCATCGTTTGCTACAACACAGCAGTCATTTGGTACAGGATCTGGCCTTGCCTTTGGGACGAGTACACAGAACCAACCATTTGCTACAGCATCTCAGCCAACTCAAAGTGCTCCGTTAAACTTCGCTACGACACAAGCACAACTAACGCCACTGTCGTTTAGTGCAAAATCTGCGACAACAACAACCCCATTAAGCTTCGCTGCCACACAAGCTCAACCAGTGAGCTTTGGCACAACACTGAGCACTCAGCCCTCCATAGGTTTTGGAACGACCACACAAGCAACAACATCTCTGAGTTTTGGTACGACCATACAGAGCAGCCAGCCGGCCAGTTTTGGTACATCATTACCAAGCAGCCAACCATCAAGTTTTGGATTAGCACCAAGTACACAGCCGACTTTGGCCAAAACAAGCCAGACTCAACCGAGCTTGAGTTTTGGCACAACAACTAGCCAGCCTACTAGCTTTGGTACAACACAAAGTACAGCCACTGGCTTTGGAACCACATCTAAGCTGGTTTCGACCACAGCCTCTCTGACAGGTGGGCTCAGTTTTGGTACCACCACGCAGTCAACTACCACTTCCACTGCTCTCAACTTCAGTGCAGCGGGCAGTCTTGCGTTTGGCAAAACAACCACATCGGCAACTGGTAAGTGCTATGTCTTTTTCAGTTCCTTTGAGAAGTCAGAGCCTTTTGATAACTAGAGACGCCTATAAAGATCCGCATGATAGTTATGTAAAGGCATTTTCCTCCTTTCCTCCTGCCCCCTATAATTGTTACTATGTATTTATGTCTGCTTTATTTGGTAACATAATGCTGGCTACACACTTACGGGGCAGGTTCATTTCAGAGTGTACCACTACATGACACATACAACTAGTAATGCATTTAGCAAATAATTACACATGGAGATAGCTAGTAAGTACAATATTTTGGTGACTACCAACGCCGATAGACTTCTGCATAACTGTTATGCATTTGTGATGCCCTCCTTATAGCAAGAGGTACTTCCACTCACATGAAGCCGGGCCAATTGCATCATGTCACTCACTACCTTATGAGATACTCCAATTTAAGGACATATGGATAAATAATGGTCATAATTCAATTTTTACAGCGGCAACATCGGCGCCGTCGGGAATCACAGCTTTGGGAAAAGCGACATCTAGTGTCGCCCTGCCGACGCTCACTACTGTTACAACGTGAGTTTTACACACCTATGATCCGTGCTACACTGTCGCGCCGACTGGTGGCTGTAACGTACACGATTCGGGTATTAATATTAATAATCATGTTATGATTTTTACCTGTATTAATATTGTACTCTAAGAGTGCATGTTTGTCCCGCTGTGAAGACAGCAGACGTGCCCGGCGGACTACTATAATCCTTCCTTTTGTTTTACCCGGGGAACACATTTATGCGCCTTCACCGGCCTTGGGTTGACTCACTACATTATAGTGCCGAATACCCACAAAAACCACCGCGAGTGCCATCAGTGCCACCCTTGATGAAGTGCCCCGAAACAACAAATCATCAGGGCACCTCGACGGCTAGTCAGCCCCCTAAGGGACCAACTCCACCTCCACATATGGGGCTGCCCCGCAGTACAGGACAACCCCAGCGACTTTAGAACAGTGCAACGGGGTGAGGTACCCTTCCCCGCATCTTGCCCGAAAGCGCCTCCTCCTGTAGCTCTTTGGTCCTCTCTTATAAGAGGGGTACCGAGAGTGCTTCCTCCTTCTGAACTTTATTCCCCTCTTCTTATAAGAGGGGTGCAAAGATCCCCCTGGGTACTATAAGCCTTTGCAATGTCTGCACAGCCGACGCGGGCAGCACGGCAGGCTGCTCGTCGACTGTCTATGCGGTCTCATCCTGTGTACAGTCTCACGCAGTCCGCGAGTGAATGCTGTATCACGTAGCGGGGACAGCGACCCAAAAATGTCGTCTGACTATTTTTTTTTTTTTTAAATAATTCAATATATATATATTGGCTTTAAAAAGGAGAATATTGTAGAACTTTTTTTTTTCTTTGTAGGCCAAGTTTCAGAGTTGTGAATCACGCAGTACAACAAAATTTATTTCGGAAATGCAAAATAAATTCAGTTAGTTAACAAAAGTATATTCCCTGTAAAACTGTTACAAGCCTATTAGTATTGCGGCGACAAATTTTCTCGGACAGACTTGTCTGAGGGCGTGTCTATGTAGTGAATTCCGACGGCGCACCTGTTTGAGGGCGTGTCTGTGTAGTGAAATCCGACGGCCCACCTATTTGAGGGCGTATCTGTGTAGTGAATGCCGACGGCGCACCTGTTTGAGGGCGTGTCTGTGTAGTGAATGCCGACGGCGCACCTGTTTGAGGGCGTGTCTGTGTAGTGAATGCCGACGGCGCACCTGTTTGTGTTAGTGTCTGTGTAGTGAATTCCGCGCTTTATTCACGAGTAAGCAGTCTTCGCGTACGGTTTATATAGTTGCCGTTATGTGATTGTGCAAGAGAATAAACAGAGGAAACGCACATACATAATACAAGAGACAAAGTTTACGACGGAACAATCGAAAGTGAATTAGTTATTATACATTAGAAATTTCACTTCCTTACTATAATAATAACTGTAAGGTTTACTGTCTCATAGACTAGTGATAAACATATTTAACCACAAACGTGAGCGGGACCTCGTTCGAACACAAAAATAACGTGATGGTTCAATTCCCGGGTTGGACCAAAAATTTTTTATTTCTCGAGTCAGGTATGTCGCGGTGTTGCTCACATGTGCCTCGAAGAGCACATTAAGCCGTTTATCCTGCACATGATTTGCCTCCCATCGTCTTGGTCTGCCGCCCCATCGGATGATTTGGAATTAAATTAATATATTCTATAGCATAACATCAGCAGAACATCATTTAAACAACGAATTAAACCACGACGTCAAAGAGTCGTATGCTGTCAGTAGAGGTTGTGTCAAGCTACATTGCATGATAATTAGGCCGACACGACGGGGGAGTCTCAGTCCGCTGGCCCACTGAGGGGGGCGAAGGAAAGAGGCCAACACCCGTGTAAAACAATTATGCACACGTCTATAGTCGTCGGTAAACGCCTAAAAGAGGAAAAGACTACTAAATATTACTACGAATATGTAACTAGTAGATGTCGGTTTTGTTCCTATTAGACACCCCTAGAAAATATAACATATGTTGTATTGACAGTACAACGCCAGCTGCCCCGCCGGCCACAATCTCCTCGATATCGTTCGCCCAGTTGGAAGAGAACATCAACAAGTGGACGCTGGAGCTTGAGGATCAGGAGAAGACATTCATCAACCAGGCCACACAGATCAACGCCTGGGACAGACTGCTCATCTCCAACGGGGAAAAGGTATGGGTCCATTGGTGTTCTTTTTTTTAACAACCCTTCAAATTACACTCGGCTGTTAGGGTAACTAATGGTGAATTGTAGGCCACTGGACAGAGCTGCCAACGTCAATTTGGCCGAACTTATAGCTAGCCTTGTAGATATGAAAACTTCACTCGCACCCTGTTTTCAAAAGAGCATACGACGCAAGTTTTCGAATTCACTGCTTTAGCGGCATTTTGTTCGTCATAAGACATTCAATCTGACAATCTGCTAGGGCTTCTAAACAAATATACAAAATTTCACAGGTGTTCATATATGTATGTATTCTGCTTTCATTGTATAATCATTCTTTTTTTTTTTTTTTACTTAAATGTCACATTTTTAATTTATTACTTCAACTTAAAATTGTGAAATAGTTTTGAGGTTGATACCAATACTTATAAAGAAATATCAAACTTTTTGAGGCACACCAAATTTAAAAATATAATTATTCAAAATTTTATAATGAAATAGGTGGATTTTTTGTTACTATTTTTAATATATTTAATATATTTACCTATATATAGCTATATTCACAATACACTTTACACAATATGATGATGTATTAACGTGCGAATGTAACAAGTTGAAACTATCACTGCTTAAAAGCAGAGGAATATAAATATCTAATGTATATATATTTAGACACCCCATCTTAAGGATTTTGTGTTACAGACCCTCCTTATTGATGACCCTCCAATGACATACATTTTAATACCTAGATAGTAAGAATATAATAGAATGGTTTTCTTTATTATTTATTGTATATTCAATTTACAGATAGTTGAATTGAATGATGCAGTAGAGACAGTAAAGAACGAACAACAGAGCCTGGAGCATGAGCTAGACTTTGTGTTAGCCCAACAGAAGGAATTGGAAGACCTGCTTGCTCCGCTGGAGAAACAGCTGCTCGTAGACGCTGGAGACAGGATGAAAGACCCGGAGAGGGAACATATGTGAGTTACACTGAAGCAGAAAACACTATATATACAACATAAAAGTTACCTGAAGTCTTCTTTTTATGGGAGAGGCGACAAACGAGCAGATGAAAACATACCAACTGTACACAAAAGAAGTGACAAAAGACGTAAACTGTATAATTGCCTCTGTATGACAAGTTTAAAAATTTGTTACTAATCTGTTGGTGTATTTCAAGGTATTCGCTTGCTGAATCATTGGACACCCAGTTGCGGCAGATGTCTGAAGACTTGAAGGAAGTTATTGAACATTTAAATGAAACAAACAGGGGCCAAGACAGCAATGACCCTGTGAGTAATCATTATTATTTTTACAGTTTCAAAACCTACAATAACTTTTACATATAATAGGAACAATGGAATCCCTTTGTTGTCTGTAAAGAACGCGTCGCAGGATCAAGCTGAAATTTATGTAGAAAAGTGAGGTCGGTTCTCTTGGAAAACCGTAAGTCAACACAACCAAATGACACAACAGTTTCTGCGCATATTATATACTATAAATCTGAAACCATTACATATTTACTTTTCATTTCATACAGAGTGAGTCCAGGGGTCTGAAAAAAGTTCATCGACTTTGACTGGGTTTTTTTATAGCATAAGTAAGCACAAGCATTCCAGACTCTGCATTAATCATAATGTCATTTGTCATTTACAGATCGTCCAAATCGGCCGGATACTCAACGCTCACATGTCATCTATGCAGTGGGTGGACAACTCCATCGTGCAGATCACAGACAAGCTCGACGAACTGAAGGCGACCCACGACACGCTGCGGCGGGACAACGAGCGCTCCTTCCACCTCACATACAACTGACCTACGAGTACGAAGCAAAGCACACGTGCAGACCCTAGTCTAGCCTATCCTGCTAGACTAGTAATCAAAAAATCATACTTAAAAATAGAAAAAAAAACCTGTTTAAATATAAGCATTGAAATATTATTATTATTATTAATAATAAAACAAAAAATGTGAAATGTTGCAATCGACCGTATTTACTGTAACGCATGACGTCACTATTTTGTGTTTATTTACCGCCGTTACGCTGGACTTAGTTGTCAAATCGGATGCAATGACATTTCCAAGTGTTTTGGCGCCTTATTGTCAAGTTAATATAATAATTTCTTAAAAACATGTGCGCTTGGATAATATATGTGGTGGTATAAAGAGAGATTTCACGATCTCTCATGGTGCCTATTGTGTAGAGTACAGGGTCCATACGTATGTATCTAATTCTGTTAATGTGTCTAATTCTGTCCAGCGGATGTCAGCGCATGTGATTGATCTACCATGCTGTGGACACCTCCGGTGAAGTTGACACAAAATCCTTAACTACTGCACGTCTATTTACATCTGAATTCAACGGAATTGCCGTTTCAATACATTATTGATTAATAAATTTTATTACTCAGTGCACCTTACTTTTTTTTTACTGAATGTAACACAAAAATTTTACTTACAGTCAAAGATCACCCTGCGTCATTCTCGGAGTTGCGGGCGCGATTTTAGCGGCGAAATAAAACCGGAAAAAAATTATGATGAATATATATGGGCAGGCCGCACTCAGAACTGGTGGCAGATGTGCCAATAAACTTCTGGTGTGAAATGCGCGTTTAGGAAAACGAAGTGTTGGTCGACCGTTGACTAGGTGGGAAAACGATCTCCGTGCAGGAGCCGGTCCGGGATGGATGGAGTGATTGGTCGTCTTAGCGTTCATTGAAAGAGGCCTATGTGCAGCAGTGGACCGACGAGGGCTGATAATGATGATGATGAGTCTCGTGTGTCACTGACTAAAGCTTACAAATGTATTCTCAGCTCAACCAGGACGAAATAGATGGCATAAGACACCGCTCGGCAATACACTATTTTCGATAAGACCTGGCCAAGTTCGAGTTGGACTCTCGTAAAATGTTTACAAACCATTCTCTTTAAATCGCATTAGTTTCTTCTTTAAGAATTAGAAAGTTGAAATTTCCTTTAAAACATGTGTGGGTCCCTACATTCATCTGTATCCGCCCAGCTGGATATTAGACTCGATGAACACCAGCATGCGGTCATCTTGGTGTTCATTGTATGCTACTGTAAATAGCATCCACCTTGAACCATTTACTACCCCTTATATTATCATCTTGAGGCTAAGCTACAGGCCACCAACGAATGACCAACACATATTGTTGCAGATAGCTGCAAATATATATATATATATATAAAATAAGCAAGTTTAATAAACTAAGTAAGCTGTAATATAAATAAGCAGTCCCCGACCAAGTAGCAGTGAGGTAACATGGAGCGGTGGATGGTTTGGGACTCCAGGGCTACCTATATGACCTATGACGACGTTGTGATATGGCGAGAAATGCCGCCATCAAGTAAGCGTACCTCTAGCGCTGGACAGCAGGGGCGCTAGTACCGGCATGAGGCCGAAGACGCGAGGTCTACAAAGATTTTTTCGACCGGAAAACCGGACAACGGTGCGGGTGTCGCCCGTTTAGACCGTTAGCCGTGTGGGGATCTGGGCTCGATCCCCTGGTCGGGCAGCAGTTATCAAATGTTTTTCAGATTGTTCTGAGCACGCATTACACTGTTTGGGATTGGAATGTGTCCGAAGTGGTCATAGGCTTGCCATCTATGGCATCATGGACCTCATTACCTTGGCTAATCGTGGGTGTTCTAGTATATATGCTGGACCTACGAGTTGTGGGTGCACTAGCACACCTCTGCCTACCGCTTCGGTGATAACAGGCGTGAAGGTACTTTTAACTACCTACTCTTTCGCATTCGCCACATTCGCATTGTATGTCTGTTTCGTCAATCTTTAATCTGCCATTCTTGTCTACATGTCCGAATCAATGGTCTTGGTGTCAAGGTGGCGGGAGTCGCTGGATGCAATTATTTTTCTTTATAAGGGGGCAAACGAGAAAACGGGCCCTTTTTACTATCGACGCCTCCACAATGGGGCACCGGCAACTTATTTACAATTGTCTCGTCACCTATAGCGCTGTATGGGGGAGCCAATCCAGCAGTAGTGGAGTAGTAGACATTCCAGTTAAACCTCACATTACAGCAGCGAAGTGACAGCAAGTCTTCGTAACTGGTGTCAGTGCAAAGAGAGTTTAGACTGTAAAGAAATCGGTGTGCAAATGTGCTGTTGTAACTCTTTATGTGGTACATAATTGTTTTATATTAATTAACACAAATTTGAACCTATGTAACGTTCCTGAGGTTAGCGCGTTATAAACAAACCCTTTATAATTACGACATAATTAGTGTAGATTTTAGAAGCTTACAGTAAAAATTACTAAAACACCTAAATTTATAGTTACTTTATTTAAAAGTTTAAGTGATAAATAATCACACCAGCTCTTGATTAACTAACCTATAGTTTAATAGGAATCTCTGCAACCGCTCTTCGGACTTAATAGACAATGCCCATTATAAAAAACTGTAGCTTCACATTCTCCTGCGTGAGCAGACACAGAACCACAAGCTTCTTGTGCACGATGCTGCATACAGTCCTGTAATGCGACATGTGGTCCGCGCTCAGGAATAACGACAGTTTCTTGGAGTCCACTCTACAGTAGCACATTCTAGAAAGATCTTCATTGATTTGGCTTTCAGTTTCGGAGTCTGAATGTTCAATTGGTCCTGAAAAAATAGTAGGAACTTTTTTTTTATTTACATAAAAAAACCGGTAGTCTGGAAGCCTTGTCATGATTACAGATGTCCATAGAAATCCGCACAATTCGTATGTCTACATAGACATGCTCCCTTTTTCCTTCTTCTCCGCCAATGGGTCACTAGCTCACAGACCACAGGCGTCTCATTGATCGTTTTTAAAAGCGCTGCTAATGCTACATTGCACTTGCAACATTTAAAAGACCTTTATCTTGTTATGTGAATTTTTTTATAAGAGTTTGTGTGGTTTATAGGAGTCTAGCAGTCTCACTAGAGGGACAGGGTGCAAAATCTCAGTGTTCACTTAAACTTGGCAGTGACCAAATTGGGCTCTGTTAAAGTCTTTCCGATACGATAATGGATGGTCTTAACTTAGCTTAACATTTAAATAAGCCTGTTATAGTGTGCGTACAGCTCAGAACAGACCACAGTGGAGGAGTGCCGCGTACGTCACACTAGCAGGGCTGACAAGGAACAAGTAGAAGCACTACTCTTGTGACAGTCGGTTTGATAAATACATACAATAACTAGTGTCGGACAGAGACCAGGCCAAATGGTATGACTATTCCTCACTTAGAATGGTCACACATTTGTGCATCTGAATATTGTGCTTGCATTTAATTATAAGATATTCTAGAAAATATTTATTAAGAAGACTAATTATTCTCCAGCACAAAAAGGCTTAATAACAAAATTAACTCCAAAACATGGTTCCACATGTTCTGACTTGAGTAGTTAAAGCACTTATGTAGCAGTCAAGGGTTAAGTATTGATGCCCTTAATTATGTGAATGATAAACAAAAAACTCATTTCATTTGTTTCTCTTTTTGTAAATTTCAATTTATAGATTTACCTGTTATCTCATAAGTTATTCAAACTTTTTGTAAGAGGTAGTGCCATGCTGCATAGGAGTTAGGGCCATGCACAATGCATGAGACTACATCCTCCTATGCAACGGAATTGGATGCATAATGCATGACACTACTTCTTCCTATGCAACGGAATTGGGCCGACACGACCGGGGAGGTTTCTCTCGCTCACTTGATACCGACGTAAAGTGGCACCTACTACGGTGTGGTTTGTGAGCAGCCGGTGGCCCATGGGGGGGGGTTTAAAAGGAGGGTAACGCATCGGAATAATTGTGCTGATGTTCATGGGCGTCGGTAGTCGTTGCAAGGCTCCGATTGCTCGTCTGTCCCCCTATACTATTAAAAAAAAATTACCTTCAAATAATTCAACTCTCAAATCCTTAAACCTTGTGGAAACTTTGGCCATGTGCGTTTTAATTTGTAACGTAAACCTCCCTTCTGCTGACGCTCTGATCACCACCTCGGAGGACATGGCACGCATCCTGTCTATTGTAGTGCGGAGTTGTTTCAGTGGTGGCAGCTCTAAAGAAATCTAAAACAACACTGCACTTGCTATATGAAAATATAATAGACACTACAAAAAACCCATGCAAATGACCAGTCAAAACATTTTATTACGCTCACAAAGGAAAAATCGTCATTTTATGTCGGCAAACATTATCATCTGCATATACCGATGCGTTGCTCTTCTTCAAATTCAGCCGATTATTGAAACACGAATCATAGCATGACGTCACGATTTATTAAAAATCGCCGTTCTGAACTTGTCTAGATAAGTAAGACAAAGATACCTGACTTGACTTCAATTGGCGCCATGACATCTACAAGGTTTTTTTTATAGAGGTGCAACTGAACAATCGGATCCTTTTCACGACTACCGGCGCTCATGAACATCCACATCATTACTATGCCGATGCGTTGCCCTCCTTCCTCTCCCCCCGCCCCAATGGGTCACCGGTGACTCACAAACCGCACGAAACGTGACACTGAAGATGACACTTTACGGCGTTATTATATGAGCGCGGTATTATGTGAGGTATTTCCCCGGTGCCGACCCAATTCCGTTGCATAGGATGATGTAGTGTCATGCACTATGCATGGTACTGCCTCTTCCTTGTATAATATATTGTAATGAAACTCATTTTATTACTGAAATAATGTTCTATTGAGGGCGCAATCGGTTCATAAATGGGCAAGCTCCCAGTACCTATTGAACATTGGATTGAATATGGTTGTGCATATGCAAGCAGGCTATATTTCATGAGTCATGACTAATAAAGTATTGTAAAAGTATTGTAATTACATCTAGTCGAGGAATCCGTGGCTCTTGTAGATCTGACCACATTTTCCTCGGCACCACCACTACGGGTACATCGTGGGTCACCTGACGTGTTTGCTGTGATGTAGATGATGGCTGAAATATTATTAAAACGATAAAAATTCAATAATGAATTTGATTGATACAAAACTGTCCAAAGGTCTTTGCAACAAGTGTTTTTGTATGAAAAGAGTTAATTAATCTCAGAGAAAGTAAATGTAGAGAAAGCAAGACGTTCTGCACACAAAATTGTCCATAGTTACGTCAACTGTTTGCCTAATGCTATTTCACATGTCAAGAGCCTTTGCAATTGTACTTTTGTTTGTTGAGTAATAAATGTGGAGGATGGAGGAGAATAAATGTAAGGTTCCTGACACATGGCACTTGGTACTCTACTTACCCAGTTGTTAGCATTATTGTAAAATAACCAATTGTTTTACTGTAGGTGCAGGTAAAATTTGTTGCAAAACATATTATATAGTTTGCACATATATACTTTATTATAATTGTGTCCATTATTGGTCTAGAATATGGAAGTGAATCAGTAAAACAAGTTTGAAACTAAAAAAAAAGTAATGAAAAAATTTTTCCAAGCATAGCATTTAGAACTGGCATAGCAAGATGCACTTTCCATTACAAAAATCAAGATACATACCATTTCAATCTCTAGAGTGAGGCAGGGGCATTGCTTCTTTGTTAGTTTCATTTTTAATGACTTTGCAGTTTTTAAAGTAACTAATGATTTGGATAAATTGGCTAAAAGTGAATCAAAAAAAATATTTAAATGCCATTATTCTTTTTATAGCATACATAAGAGGACAAAATGGAGGTGCAAACGAGGAATCGAAGCATATTTATCTACTCACAAACCATTCAAAATGAAACAGCAGAGTTATTACTTTACAGAGGAGTTGTGAGTGCAAGAGGTCTCTCCTTGGGCGTACTGTCCCAATTTAGCTGCAGTGTAGAATGGCACAGCCTCTTAATAATATGACTAAAGACAAAGTATAAATAAGCAACAAGAAATACTAGCTTATTTAAAAATAAAGTTTAATAATCAAACAGATGGAGGTTGCATATAAATTACTAGTAGTTACCTATGACTACTTCTTCATTAACTACAGACAAACCACATGCAAAAATTAGTATTTCAGTAGCTTATGTGTTATTATCCCAGAGGACATAGAATAAAAGATTGCCAAGTTTCATCAAAAACCTTTCAGTATTCTAGCATGATTGAGCGTAACAAATATCCTTCCATCCAAGCTTTAGCATTTATAAAAATGTTTATTTGTTGAGCTTATTATGATAATTTGTTTAACTCTTTTACAAATGAATCTTGTAAATGAAAAAGTTCCTGGTAATTAACTTTAATAAACTAGAGTAATAAATATTATTGCTATATACTATCGTCAATTTTGCAATTGTCGCCAGGAACAAAAGTTAAGTATACTGTAAGCTGAAATTTGAATCTATATTATGGCCAAAGATACACTTAGCTTAGTTTTTTGTAACTATTTATATTGTTTATAGTTCATAATACACACCTGAAATTATTCCCAAATATATATCTTTATGCTCATCATCAATGCCAATAATTTGATATTCTGAGAAAAACATAGCTTGGGGTATTTCGCACCACAATACTGGTGGCGCAGGTCCAACGTCATCACATACAATAAAGTATAATTGGTCATCAGACAGTCTTAAGACGCATTCTTTCGATAATTTTGATATTGTAGTAACAATGTCTGCAATAAAATCCCATTTTAACTTCATTTGGTATATGATATTTATTGTTTGTCTAAATAAGGAAGTTTAAATTACCTACTTGTAAATTCTCTCATGGGGCCGGCATCTATCATAATAGCACGAAACTTCATGTTATTCTTTATTTCTGAAAAATGTGCATTATATATAACTTAGATAAATAAGTTCGTGGTACATATTTTAGAGTCAATACAAGCCACCTATCTTAATTCCTGACTTTATAACTTTGGATTTGCCGGGCAGACAAGTGTCAGGTGTCAACACTCAATTATCATTTGAATTGTGAGTAGGTAAACAGCAATATGTATGCAAAATTAAATATGTTTTAAACCTAGTGATCTATTATCTCTGTGGTTGGATCGAATGGCATTACCGCCTCGTCTTTTTTAGTTTATTCTTCGTTATTGTTTTATAAAGTATCTCTATGGTTTTAAATCATTCCTAACGATGGTACATAGTATAGTTCTGCCAAAATTAACACCCTTTGCCGCTTTATAAAGAAATAATTTAATTAATAATTAATTTATTATATTTAAGGAGATTTTAAAGTCTAAAATAATAAGTAAGTTTTCGCCCGTTATAACATGTCCGACAATTTGTTGTCACAATTCGTGTATTACAGAAATATATATTTTTATTCATTAAATGCGTCCCAACATATTGTGTTTCATTTTATTTGATAAGCATCATCATCCTGATATTTCATTAAGGTAGTGAAATTTCTTCAAAAATATTGAATGTATAAATAATAAACTAATGTTGTAGTAAATAATTTAGGATTATATTAGCTATTTTTCAGCAATATTGTATTGGATATTAAAACCTGTAACGATATTGTGAGTATGGTTTACTTATTAACCATACTCACAATATCTTCAACTGAACCAAATTACAAATTCCTTCATAACTATGCGCAATTATTTAGAAAAGTGTGTGTTTTCTTCTTCGCGGATTAAATATTTTTTTCCATATTCTTAAATCACAGAACATTTTTTGAATTTTAAATGTCAATTATATAATTTTTGAGTCTTCTACAAATAAAAAGAATTCTTTTTATCTTTTTATTTGCAAAATATTCAAAAGTGATGATAAATATAAATGTGGAATAATGTGAACAAATCTTCGCATAATTTATATGGAAAAACCAAGAATGACCAGTATTTACAATTTGAATTATGAAGAAATTTACAAGTATAACTTTATCTTTAAAGATTTTAAATTAAAATGAACTCCCATTTAATTTTGGATTTGATGAGTATTTTGATGAACGTTAATTTTTTTTCTGTATGGTATTGGTAGGTCTTTATATACTTGTAACACCTGCATTCATTATTTATTTATATTCTTATTTATACTGCGATTTGCAACAAGCCGATAAAATTTTCTGATAATGTAAGCCTGTGAAAAATATAATAGGTACCTAAGTAGTTACAATGTACTATTGAATCTGTAAGTTATGCACAAAAATTCACTGCTGTAAGCGCTATATGAATTTATATGGAACCAGCCATGGTGAGCTTAAATGAATTCATCTATATGTTCGTGTTACCGGCCCAAAGAAACGTAACAAATTTTTGAGGCCTTTTGGCGCCTTGTATAGCGAGAACGCTAGCTGCATACTTGAAAAGGTAATACGCTGTAGTAACGTTTTGAGTAATGATCAGAAGCAGTGGCGCCTGAGAGTGAGATAAAGTAACTAGCTATCTTTTTCACTCAATCGGGAGATGCGTTCACAGATACTAATATAGATAGAGCAGGAATGCTACATAATTAAATGATGGGGAGCGGCTGTCTTTGTTAATAGAGAGAGAAGATAAAAAAGCATACCTATCTTTGTCTATCCAATCTCGAATGCATATTGCACACAGTTAATGAATGAAAAATGAGAGACAACGTGAACATGCGAACCACACTTAATGTAACACGATTAGTGTTTCTTTCACGATTAGTCTTTCGATTAAGGTGGCCCTAGCTTCAGGCTCTCTCTCTCACTCTCTCTCGATATTATCTTTATGCATAGAGAAAACCTTATCTAAAGTTTTTAAAATCAATAGTAAATTTAAAATCGACAATATCGACTAGTTAATGGTTAATGTGATTGTGTCAATGGACAGGCAACATTGCTCGCAGAAACGATTATAAATATATTGGTAAAAATACAATTAGTAGTAGTGCTCAATATGATTGATCATATAGGGGTTACTTTAAACGTACAAGACTGGCTGATGTATGGATCTTTCGGGCTAATTTTGTTTCGACTACGACTAAGAAGTAGTTTCATAATAAAAATTTTTGTTGGCGAAACGTTTCGAGGTGACATTTAAAAGAGTGAAATTGTATCATAAACAAATTTAATACTAGACTTCCGCTAAAGATGGAGGATGACCTCCATTCCGAGAGTCCATAGACCGCAAGTTGCCAACGTATCTGTGGTACATAGACTTGATCTTGTTTCTCTTTCCTGAACGATAGTATGATAATGTAAGCAACTGAGAGACAAGATATGCTTTTGATTCCAACGAATATTAACGAATTGTGGTTATTTTACCTTAGATTTTATTTATTTATGAAATAAATGTGCAATTTTAACTTATTTATTTATAAATCCACTTTATTTTATATTTGTGATTTTAATGTAAATTCCTAACTGCCTAAATATATTCTTATAGGAAGATTTTATGGAAAATAATGCTGAATCAAGGTATGCCGTACAATCAATAATGTCGTCATAGTAAATATTGTACAGTTTTAGATTACAACTTAGTGTTTTGCAATATGTAACTATTTCCTTACAGGTTTATTTATATTACCATCACACCAGAAAAACAACACCTCGAGTTCTAATAAGTTATGACTGCTATGTGTTTCGCTTCAATGTTTATCAAATTGCCGTTGCTTTTAACGATTTTCCTTCGAATTCGATCTTCAAATGTTTTAACGGTTTAAGCTTTTGAAAGCTGATATTGAAAATAATTGTGACAGTAAGCAATTTAGTGATAAATGAGTAATTGAGAATAAGTTCTACAACTTTTATGTCTATTAGCATCTAAATATGCGTTAAAAGGAAGCAACTGTCAATGGTAGAAATAAGTTCAATGTCGTTCGACCATTATGCAACGAGTCTTGTGATAATAACCCGTATTATTTTAGCTTAAGTTTTTAACTGAATGGTGATTAGAAAAGGAAATTGAAACACAGAAACCACGTTTCTTCCAAATATATCACGATTCACGTCGCCTTGTCTATAAATAACGCCACTGATCCACGGAGGTTAGAAAGCAATCGTAACATTTTCAACTGATATGATAATTTCACAACATACAGTGGTTTAAGTAGTCATTGGACAGTGCAACCTTAAGGATTAAATTTTTAGACAATAATAACATTTGATATTTGAAGTGGTTTGTTTTTGTGCGGAGAAATGTCAAACACATTACGCGCTTCACTGGCCCTGTGTGGGGTTCGGTGGTAATTGGGGGGGTTTCGCGGCCGAATATCCACTACAATCACCGCGAGTGCCACTATCATTGACTTTGGTGAGGCACCCCCGAGCTGTTAGTCATTAGGGCATCTCGACGGCTAGACAGTCCCAAACTTGTAAGCGCGCGTCTTGTGTGTTTGATTTCAGTAGACCCTTGGTACGGCTGGAGAAAGGAGGGTAATACGTCTGCATATCTTCTATGTGGACGTTTGTGGGCGTAGATAGTCACAAGAAGCCTCCGACTGCTCGTTTGCCCGCTTGGTCCTTAAATATAAAAGGAATAATTAGCTTTTCATGGTGAGGATTTATTCCCTTGCTCTGGACTGGACCTATGCAGCTAGCTAGCTTGAAACAAGAGCCAGGACTTTTCCCAGAAAGTAGGCGTACTTCCTTACCAGTAGAACAACCACCCAAATGTTGGAACAGTTCTATAAGGTCAGGAGTACACACCAGGCTACTGCGGTCATGATGGAAAAAATTCATTGTTGATAATATCCAAATGCCGCTTAAGTCTCGCAGACTATTAACTAATAGAGTTCTTCTCACTTACCCCTCCAATAGACTCACGGAACGTCACAAAGTGCACGAAACACGACAGCTGTCCTTTTACAAAACTGTATTACGTGAGCGAGAGAATCCTTCCCGGTCATGTCGCCGTAATGCAGCTGCAGCATGGCCTACCTCTTACTAAAACACCATAGCCTCTGTCAATAAATCCCAAAGCGAATTGGTACAGGTCATCCAGTTTCTCGCTTACAAAAAAGCCTGTGTAGTAGACCTTTCACATCGCGTTTTTAGAACTTGTTAACAAACTTCGAATGACTCATCACTAAGTGGGATATCAAGTAAAAGATATCCAGACAGTAAGAGGCAGTGCCGTGCTGCATTGCATCGAAATTGGGCGAGCACGACTACGGAAGCCCCTTTCTCTCATATGATACCGGCGTACATTTATTGCTATTCTGTTGCGTTTCATGTGGTTTGTCAGTAGCCGGGTGCCCATTGGGACTGCTGCATTGAAGGAGGGCGACGCTTCTGCATATGCGGATGCTAATAACCAAAAAATGGTTTCGATTTCTCTTTGGCCTTCCTATCGTACAAAAATTAGAAAGCATTGCTGCATTGCAGCAGAATTGGGATGCGGCGGCCAGGCTCGAGAGACGCAGACGGGTGGAAAATGGACAGCAAAAAAAATTGAGTAACAATTATGTAAATGTCTATACTTAAATATCAAAAGGCTTTGGCTGCTCCTATGCCCCTTATACATTTTTTTAGATTAGGTAATAAATATTACATTAAATTATGCATATGTCTATGGACGTCTGTTACAGGAGAGACTAGGTACTGTCCATGGAATGATCTCACTGCCTGTGGACTTCCTCTAACTCTGTCATAATACGAGTGAGCTTTAATCACACGACAGAAGAAAAACTTCTTTAGTTATATAGGTTATGAGACGAAAAAGTGTGTGTCGCACCCCTTTTTATCTTCGCAACCTTTAATCTCCGTCTCGACGTCCGTATTGCACTCTGTTTCAATCTTCACCAGCTTATATCTCTCTCACAACTTCCGCTGGACTCGTTACCGACACTCTTTCACCAGCTTACTTCTCAAATTAGCCTGCGTCAAGCACTTTTACTTTAATTAATTTACTTTAACAGTTTAATAAGCATCGTAAGCTATACTGATAAGTTTACCAGATGTTCGATAATAACAATGCGCACGAGTGGATGATGAGCTAGTGCTTCTAGCAGTGTTGCGCGGCTTCACCCGCATAACTTGCGTACTCCATTCTGTTTGTAGGGGCGTGACGTTATATAGTCTATGGTCTTCGTCGATAAATGAACTATCTAACACGGACACATTTTTTCAAATCTACTAGGACCAGAGATGCCCGAGGTTAGCGCGTTCAAAGAAATACTGTTCGCCATTATAATATTAGTATATTGTCTAGAACTGCAATCGCCGCCCTACGGGTTAACCCGCGTAACTTTGGTGCTATTGGACGTAGCGCCACGGTGTAAAGCAATCCCACATGACCCGAAATAAACAGGATGCAAGGACGTCCACGTTCGACGAAATCATGAAATTCACTGGAAATCTATTACCTGATTCGGCCTTGGCCTTTGAAATCTAACCTGAAGAAAAACAAGGCAAGCAATATAACAATTACCCTTTACGGCTTGTTATGATTTCGAGGATTCGAAGTTTTCGGGAAATACCATAGAAATAATATAGATAGAGTGTATAAGCCAGCAAGTAAATCTGTCAAAATCTAAAGAAACAGCAAAATGTGGGTTTATTATTTTAAAACTTCTAACACAAGAAGTGTTATTGAAAAGGGAATTCAAGTACTTTGCATGCCTTCACGAAATCCCGACCTTAGGCCATACGTGCTATGATGAGTGGCGCGAAAATATAACATCCAGTGTCCACCAGACCATGAAATCGTCAGCAAATTTGACAGTCAAATGTTATAAATGGAAACATTTGCGATACTCAATTAATTAGCCACTGCTTTACGCCGTATTATTCAATGCGATTTGAATTTGGCAAGCAAGAGTATCTACAGGTACGTAGATATAAAAAAGAATCTCATCCCCTCTTGGTGTTCGTACGTAAAAGGCAAAAACGGGACCCTGATCTCAACTACAAGTCTTAGTAACTTAGGGATGAGCCGTACGTACTGAAACAAGTATAAATAACCAGTATGAACATAACATTATGCAGACCGTGCGTGTGTGGCAAATACCTGGTATGTGCCGTATTTCGATACTGCTCGAGCTTGTGCTGCACACACGCGCGGTGTCGCACGGCCCGTGCTTGCAATAATCGTGTGGGTACTGTACCAGTGTACTTGAACAGGCATGTCGTCATACGCATACTGTCTTGCGCGCTGAAGTTGTACGTTCCATACTTCTTGTACCTGTACCGTACCTGGGACAGTTGTGAGGTCATACCTTATAGGCATACTCTTCGTGCCAAGTTTCAACTATTTTCAAATATATTTTTCTTGCGTATTGTACCTTGCAGACTAATTAACCCTCGGCTATGCGACGCTTTTTAAATCTTGATAAATATAAAATGATGTAGATACATCAAGTAAGATTACTTCATTATGAGTAGTACTTAGTAGTAAATTGAAGTTTTCTTTTATTATGTCTTTTAATATAATACTAGCAGTCCGTCCCGGTTTCGCACGGATATTTCACGAAATATGGCAAAAATTCATTGTTTTACAAGAATATATAACATAGAAAGGTTTTTTTTTAAATTTCGGCTTCGTAAATATTACACATATTATTATTAATGATTACACACTCAGAAGAACAGTTGGCAAATGGGCCACCAAGGTTCAGGAGTGGAGGCCGCATTTAGGAAAACGAAGTGTTGGTTGACCGTTCACCAGGTGGGAAGACGATCTCCGTGCAGTAGCCGGTCCGGGATGGATGTGAGCAGCAGGAGATCGGTCGTCTTGACGTTCATTGAGAGCGGCCTATGTCCAGCAGTGGACCCATAAGGACAGATAATGATGATGATGATCTGTAGACAGCAACATCTAAATCTATTCCTAAACGTTAAACACCCCGGACCGGCTACCGCACGGAGATCGTCTTCTCACCTGGTGAACGGTCCACCAACACCTAATTTTCCTAAACGCGGCCTCCACTCCAGAACCTTACTGGCGCATCTGCCATCTGTTCTTCTGAGTGTGTGACCAGCCCATTGCCACTTCAATGAGCTCATTCGTCGCCTGATATCGGATACTCTAGTTCTAGTAGACAGAGAAACACCCAACATAGCACGTTCAATAGCCCGTTGAACTACCGCAAACCTGCGGACTAGTCCTAAATTAAAGTATTATTAAATAATTTTAATATATTTGGTGATACCCGTGCCGATTTTTAGACATTATTAAATAATGTCTAAGAAGACTACTTTGTCCGTCTGTCACCAGGCTATATCTCCCATGTTGGTAGCGCACCATACATGTAACTGAGGGATGGAATTCCCCGTTCTAACCTTTAAACTTTTCACCTACGGTTTGAGCGATTCCTGAGGAAGGCTTTAGTGTAAAATTCGTTGGTCCCTGTTATTCACGGACGAAACCGGGGCGGCTGGCTAGTTTATGTTAAATTTAATTTAATACATGAAAAATAATGTGCCCTAACCGTTTTTCAGCATGGGAGAACAAGGCACCAAAACATATTTGCAGTTCCAGATTCAAAAACTGAAAGCGTTACAAGCGAAGCTCTCCACGGAAGCTGACGAAGACTATGTTATTATAAAAGAAGAGCCGTGAGTTACTTTTCATTACTTTGTCCAAGTCGACGTAATTCGGATATGCTGTCGCGTTTGGTGCGGTGCGTAGATCTCGGTTGGCCCATTGGAGGGGATGATGTAAGGTAAACATGTGTGCATAACAATTATGCGGATGATAATAGGCGCCTCTAGTTGTGAAATGGTTCTATTTGCTCGTTGGCTGTTGCCCCCTTATACGTACACAAACTTCTCGTTTACCACATTCTACTATAATGTTGTGAAATATCAATAAAAAGTGCAGAAGGACTCGTGGAACTATCGTGCTGGTCAGGAGGGGATAGGTATTACGTAGGTATGTAGATTTCCTGTTCCGATAATAGACACAGCAGTTAAACAATATAAATTATACGCATAAAAGCGAAGTACCACTTGCCGATTAATCACGAAATCTCAGAAACTGCAACACTTACAAAACTTGACGGAAAATTTGGCAGGTAGGTTTTATATAGGTGCACATACGCTAAGAATGACTTTTACTAAACTCGGGTGGAGTTTAGACTAAGGCGGAGCTTCAAGGCGTAAAATACGCGGGTGAAACTGCGAGGGGCTGGCAGCGTTCACATGTGATGGATGAGACATAGGACATGTTATTTGTGAGTAACACTCGATAGTTTTTAAGTACAAACTTCTACGTACTCTGATTTTCACAACTTCTTGACGAAAGTAATAAAAATGTACTCTACTAGGTACCTAGTATTCCCCACCAAGGTACAAGCCTTGACGAGGCGGTGGGGCTTAGTAGCCTGGGGTGAACCCAGGTGAAGCCAATTGAACCGAGGGGGATCTCTGCACCCCTCTTATAGGAAGAGGGGGCTCAAAGATCAGGAGGAGGTATCCCTTTCGGTACCCCTCTTATAAGAAGGGGGGACCTAAGAGCAACAGGAAGTGACGCTTTTGCGCATAGGGCAAGTGGCGAGGATGGGAACCTCACCCCATTGCACTGTCCCAAAGTTGGTGGGGCTGTCCTGTAGTGCTGGGCAACCCCATCTGTGGAGGTGGAGTTGGTCCTTTAAGGGACTGACTAGCCGTCGAGGCGCCCTGATGATTGTTGTTCCGGGGCACCTCACCAAGGGCGGCACTTACTTAAAAAATGTACCTGGTATTGTCATAACTTGTGTAACAAAGAAAAAAAATTTTTTTAATTGCAAATAACATTAATTACTTTGTCATGTCATGTAACAGTGTGTTAGTTAAATACACAAATATAAAACAATTAAAAATATAAAAAGCTTATTTGCAGTGGTCTCCAATGCTGCAGTCCTTTAAACGTTGAGGCCAGTTATCAATAGGAGCATGTACTCTTTCCATGTGGAAATTTTTCACTGCCATTCGTATGGATTGTTTTAGGTTTTAGTCCCTAGGTCCCCAAACTATCATGGCGTTTAGAGCAAGCTGTATTCTCTAAAACTGACCATAATCGTATATCTGGATTACCAGCAGATTAAGATCGGGACTAGACGACGTCTAATCTTCAGCTCTGATGAAGTCCGAGGCGTTCGCTTCCAACCAAGACTGGCTGGACCGAGCATTACGACTTGGCGCCGAGTCTTGCCGGAAGTACCATACTTGGTTATCGAACACGGCGTTATTAAAGTGCTTAACTACCATTCTCAAGAATGGTATCGTGACACACTGAACCATCAATGAAGTTGGATAGTGCTCAGGTTGCACAACAAAAATTTTCCACCCTATTCATCTATAATTTACCAGTTTCGAATTGATCAGTGCGCCTCTTATAGTCTGCAAGTCCTAAGCCATCTTTTAAAAGACGCGACATGGTTGTAGGTGCTACTTTCTTTTCCTGACATAAAATATTTTACTTTCTGACGAGATTTCTTCAAATTCTTACTCTTACTGCTTTGACTGCCGTTTTCGTACGGAAAATACGTGGACGGCCAGATCTTTCTATCGCAAACAGAGAAAGTATCATTGATCTATTAATAGCCCGGTGCACAAATATTTGGTTAATATCAGAAGTATGGAAAGTCATAAAAATTTAATTTGGCTCCATACCTACCTTGTGAAATGCAATCTCAAAATGCTTTTCTCTTTGTCGCCCCACTCCATTTTTATATCGCAAAATATTATACAATGTATAGGCGCCAAAATGAGAAAATCCAATGGACAATCGCATAAAAATTAAAGACTCCAAATTCAAATGTAATGTTTTTTTAAAATTCTAACAGTATTTATGGTCAGAGTAAGTCAGAGGATATTAATTATATATTTGGTTTCGTTTTTACCTCGTATACCTTAATTGTGTCTTAGACTAAGTAACAGTAGATATAGTAACAATTGTATAACAATGTAGTGGTAAAAAGTTAAATAAGCTTATATTGCTTTCTATTCCAATGTCATTGAATTATCGACACAAATAAAACTAATAAGTAATATTTTTTTAACATAAGGCGCATTACATGTTATCTTGCGTGGAAGTTGTTTATCCGGTGGCACACACCCAGCGTCTGATGTCATGCGTGCTCTCAATTATTTACATCATAATCAGGCCAGACATATTGCCGGATACAAATTGCAGCAAACGACAGAGTTATACTTCACGCGGGTGTAATGGAGAGGCAACAGGCGCGTCGGTCTTATTCTGTAGAGATGCTGCAATATCTCATAACATTTTGTGACAATTTAGTTCTATAAGGGACTTTTGGTGGTTAAGGGCTATAGGTAAGGCTAGGGTGATGCGTTCATAGGTCAATCAGGGAACTGTTATCACGTGAAATTATATCATCCGTAAACCGACATACATATAACTAGTTTTTTGTTTATTATTATATCTTTTCACTTCGTTTTGTTTATGCCTTCTGTCACGATTATTATTTACCCAAAGGGAGTGCATCCACAGTGCTATATGTATGGATTTGGATAAGATAATCAAATAAATCATTTGTCATTTATTAATAAAACTAACAGTCTGTCCCGGCTTCACACGAATATTTCACGAAACGTGGCTAAAATCCATTGATATACAAAAATATCAAACTTGTGAATGCAAAATGTTTTTCATACATTCTCCTGCACGTGTCAGTTCCGACACGCGACTTGAGTTCGTTCGAACGAACATGATTCTGAAATGTAGTAAAAGAAGAATACAGCTTCGTTGAGCTAGAAATGTTTCACGTAAACGCCTCGGATTTTTCATAACCCAGGCCTTATTTTCATTCCAATAAATGTTTGTCAGAAACTCCCGTGTCGGTGGACAGGGATCCTGTATATAAAATTTCCTCTTTTTTAGAGAACAGAGGAACAAACGAACAATCGGAGCCTTCTTACGACTAAACCCCCATAAACATCACATAATTACTATGCCGATGCGTTGCCCTCCTTTACCTTCCCTCCCCCCTGTGCCACCAGCGGCGGTATTATAATTCCGCTGCAATACAGCACGGTGCTACCTCTTGATGAAGCAGATATCTTCGCCCTGCACTTAACTTATCTATTATCTACCGCAGCCAGTTACCCCTCGATTACGTTCGCCACCCGTACACAATTTTAGATCAATGTGCTCTTTTTCATGGAGACGTAGACGTTTCATAATCTACTATAACAAAATATTAACCGGTGGTAACCCTGTCCTCGCAGCATACTATAACAAAATATTAACCGTTGGTAACCCTGTCCTCGCAGCATACTATAACAAAATATTAACCGGTGGTAACCCTGTCCTCGCAGCATACTATAACAAAATATTAACCGGTGGTAACCCTGTCCTCGCAGCATACTCCTAATTTCCCGAGTATACTTTCAACTAATCCTACGTAACATTTATACATGCGAAAGTTGTCTGTCATGCCCGAAGGAATAATGAACGGAATTTGGATGAAATTTGGCACAGATATAACTTAGAATGTGGTGTCGGGTTCTCGAATGTATTGATTGAACTGCTGTCAGTTCGTTATTCGATCGCTTGATTACTACCAGAAACAACTAGAGTGTTCGACGTCAAATTGTTAAATCTGACACTTATGTTTAAACGAACGTACTAGTACATAGTGCACAAAGCCGATCTGAACATTTTCGTGCCAATATGACTTGTCCTGTGATCGACGGACGAGTAAAACCCACAGACGAGATTCAGGGCTTTTTTTCGGCCTGACTAAATACTATATATCTGCTTTAGAACAGAAGAAGAACCCAGTACAACTTCATACGATACTATGAGTGCTCGTCGGGCGGTGAAACTATGCTTTGTCTGTGAAGGCATTGTGCCAAAACAATGCGCCGGTTAGGACAGTGTAGTCTGTTGCTTTTCTAAACTCATGCAAACTTCACACGTCGTTGTGGGGGGAAGGGGGGGATCGATTCATGGGCGTCGGTAGTCGTAAAAAGGCTAAGATTTCTCGTTTGCCCCCTATTGTATTAAAAAACCAGTGTGGCCCATGAGCATTGGGCACGACAGAAATCAATTGAAGATGAAATAGTTGTTTTTAGAAGTTAGAAGTCAGACAGGCGTCGGACTTTTCTCGGTTCTACAATGTTTTTGATTAAGTGTTCACGCACACCACGCAGGTACTAAATTAAATTAATCAGTGAAATTAGTTCGCCATCGATTCGGTGGCGGTCTAACTTCATAGAAGCCTCTTAATACTTGAGATTTATGCAACTTGTACTTAGGTAATTCATTGTACGCGCTCACGTTGTCGCAGGAAAAACTAGTACGATAACATAATACAAGATCCCATCGAAGTTAAAACATAGAACCTCAAAGTATTTTAACATAACATACTTCAATCTTCCAGCAAAATTGACTTTGGTGCTTGTAACCGTGTAACTATAATTATATCGAAAACTTTGACGAGGGTAGAATTTCCATATTGCTCCGGTTTTTTTTGTATGACTGATTTATATGGGTCGGCAAGTGGTGAAGTGTATACGTACTTAACTATTAATAATTATACTTTAAAATGCACATGCGAAAGTTTGTATGTATATTTATTATTATTACACACAATAATGGATTTTGTGAAGAATACGTTTTATCTCGTAAGAATATGATACAACTAGGACAGATTTTAGGTGGGTGAAACCGAGATATAGCTAGCTGAAACCGAGGTATAGCTAGCTGAAATAATTTTTCCACGTTGTACGACAAACGACACTTCCTGTCCGAAGTGTTTTCAGTTTTCTCAACCGTTGTGTTTGTATGAAGTCCGTTCTCTCTGTATCTGCCTACCCCCTTAGGCACATGGCGTGAAGGTGTATATTTATGTAGTTTGAACAAAATCCATCTTTATTTAGTTTTGAAAGTCCTAGTAAGTAGGTACGTATCTACCTACTGAATAAAATTCATAGGGTAGATAGGTACTTAGATATGACTATGACTCACGAACTAGGAGACAATTTCAAAACTAGCTTCACAAAATACAGCACCTTTTAGCAAAGTCAATGAAGAACTTAAACTCGGAATTGGAATTCCTTCGCCATTAAAATCGGCCAACAGGACGTATGGGCAACGTACTCTGTGGTACTGTGGTAAAGATGGAACTTAGAAAAATAGGCCAAGATCCCTTGCCCCCCAGATCATACTTATATCTGCTGGACTTGGTACCTCCAGGTGCGAAAGAATTAATTTACGTTACTATCTGATACTTATTGGAATGTTATCTATGGAATATACGGGGCTATTTTAAAGTATTTTCTAATATGCCAAACCCATCCTAGCTGAACATCCTCTAATGAACAAAATCCTAGACTAAGTAAAGCGAGTAAAATTTTTGTACACCTAAAAAAATTTAACCCTACTTATATTAGTTAATTTTTGCCTTAAGTTGGCCGAAGGCCTAAGCTACATACGTTCACATTTCAGTCTTCACTGCAGCAACATGATTGTGCACAGTATTGTTTTACATAATATTTTATGAGTAGTATTGTTACACTTCATCAGAAGTATTAAGGTATAGTCAGTAAGGTCTGGGGCCCTGGGATCTCGCTCTACAATGTTTTCGCGTCGCCCGTTCATAGCAAGCCAAAGCATCGTCCCCCCGTACCTCCGTTTAGTAGGGTCCGAGTCGCCACGTGGTACGGTCGTGTTTCGTCATCGTAATTAAAAAAACCGGCGGATTTTTCGCTTCCGCGTTGTAATAGTTAAAAAGTGATATTAATATGTGTATGTTACAATGTTTTTAATATTAAGTTATGCTAAGGGTGGTTTCATAAGACGCCTACGTAAGAGTGTATAAGCAATGCAATATCAAAGCAATGAAGATGATGATTTACAATATCGGATTTTTGGAGAATCCTTCAACTTTACAGAGAATAAAACCTCCTCCGGCAGACGTAGAAAGTGAGTCTTTGTTTACCTTCAATATTTCTTTGTCGTGGTAAATTCTTTAAGTTTAAAGGTAAACTCGAAACAGAGTAGGATGAGATCCTATGTAAAATGTGTAGTGGGATGAATTCTATTAAAATTATTGTTGCTCTGTAATACTGAATCAGTAGTACAATGCCCTGTGCTACTACTCAGCTGTCTTTAATGAATTATTATACTGAAATAATGTACCTCTGGAATGTTTTTGCTAAAATAATTTATATTTTGTCACCATGCTGAAGAAGCAACCTCAAAAGTATTTTGTTTTTTTTTTTTTGTATATTTTATGAATAGCAGAGCAAATAGGTACGTATCACTACTAGTGACTATGACAAGGTATCAGTTATATATCGTACTCAAATACCTATAAGTACATGCTTGTTACAATTCACACAAACTACATACCTATAGATAATATGTTCGTAGAAGTTACATAGTAATTAATATAGGTACATAGACATGTAAGTATACGAAAATGGTCTTTTTTGTGTGGCTACCCTGTGGGAAGCAGTCTCCCAGAGGAAATATCAAATAGAGGGGCAGCGCTGCAAAGCATTACTGACTTATAACTTGAGATTTAACGAGCCCCCAAATAAAGAAATGGCAAAAAATTGATATAACCCATGCACAGGCATGTAATGTGTCTGTAACAATGAAATGTAAGTACCTACATGATCTTGCTTTTATAGAGTTCCGGCCTCTTTTTTTTTGTACTTTTCGAGGTGGCCCTGTAGGCTAGGATGAATATGTACGCGCTGACTGACCGAATCTGCTGCAATGCATTATTCACACATAATCTTACTATGCCATTGCCCACAGAACAGTTATTATTCACTAAATATTAAAGAAACCAGTCCTTGACCTCTATTGATTATCGGATGATAATTCCCGTTGCCAGATTGTGATATAACCGAATGTGATTAGTTCATTGTTAGCAATAAGAGATAAACTTCTGTAAGAGATACTGCACCGCATGGGTAATAAGTAAGTGAATAGTGAATTACATGAAGTAACAGCTATGCAGTAGTGATTCTTGCGGTTTCTAAAAGTCCCATGACGGGAGAATGGTTTGTAGGAAGGCGACACATCAGCATACATCTGTGCTCGGGTTAACAGAAGTCAGTCAGCGCAATCATTTTATACAGCCATCAGATGTGTTACTTTTTTTCACTTACAAAAATTCTCTATATTTTGAAATTTGTAATGATTTAGTATTCTGTTAGGGCAAGGTTCGGTTAGTACGGTGTGTGATGGAGAGTTTTCCGCTGTAACTTGTGGCTTTGGGATGGTCTGTCGTGAAGTGTGTGCACGCGCATTGCCTTAGCATTGCTTCAAAAGTTTGATTTTTTTTTCGGACCTGAACTTATGCGGTAGAAGCGAAGGGAAGCCCAACACAGTTTCATCGGAATGATATGAGTGCTCGTCTGGCGACGATACCAGGTGCGGGAAGGAGATGTTAACTGTTAGTCTTGGATAAAGGAGGTGTATGTATTATCACTTGGTCGTGTCGCTGTTGTACATACCATACTAATGTATCAAAGTCATGCTTCGCCTCCAGCTAAGTTTTTTGTTGCCAATAAGTTTTTAAGTAACTAGTGTTGGCACAATCGCCAAATTTTAATAAGCTGTTCGGGCGTGACCTTCAACTCTGGATTATCCTGCGTGGTGCGTGCTCGCCGAGACCTTGAGGTCCGCCAAGGTCTCACGTACAATGCCTAACTGATGAGGTTCGGAAATAAGGATAGACTTCATAACATACATATCTAATAATGAATATGTTTTATATTCATTATTCATCATCCTTAATCACAATTACTATTATAATCTGAGTGCTGGTGTTTCTCATGCGATCTCACATTATTCAAACTAGTAGTGGGCACCGACACGCTGGAGTGGAGTTTACTCAAATGAATATCATTTTGATGTAAAACGTGCACAAGAGACGAAAGTGTTGCGTTGCTGTTACGCTCTTTCGCTCGATCGCTGTTTTTACGAGTTCACTCCTCTTTCTTCATTCCACGCGTAAATTGTTTCCTCCTTTCTAAACTCCAATAAAGCCTAAAAAGTGCATCCAAAATAACGCAACTACCGTATGATTTAGACTTTAGGCGATCTGTTTAAATAGTTTATCATGTCGACCTATAACAGTGAAGTAAGCGTGGTATTCATATCAATTGAACTAAATATGGGATATACCTAAAGCTTGAACAACTTCAAGCGTGAGATGTATCAAACGTACTGTCTGTAAAGAACCCATTGACACACTTATTTACAAAAATACAAGTATACACAGTCAGTGTTTCATAACCGTCCGTATAAAAACGCCTAAGAAAAAAATGTGTTTCAATTATGTACTTATTTCAAATAGAGTCTGCTTTGTGAAAAGACTTACAATTATGCGGGTAAGGTTGACTTCGAAAAAAAAAATGTTTTCGTACAATTAATTCCCAATGCTTTAGAAAAATTTAACATGACAGCTCAGTATGAAATCGTGTGTATTGTACTTTTCACGATTACCACACCAATGTTATTATTATAGCCTTCATTCTAATCATTTTTCCCATGTGAGAACAAGGAAAAACAACTTGTGTTGACCGCGCAACCCCTCCGAGGTAAACGACCATTGCCTGAGGGTGGCACCCCCAAAGGTTCGATGCCTTAATTGCTTCACGTGAATCGGCAGATGGCAGTCAAGGTGCTACTAAGTGATGACCTTTATACAACTTGTCGATAAAAAATATTGCGGCAATAGATACTTATATCTAAGTCATTTGACGGTGTTGTAATAAAAAATATTTAAATTTAATCGTCGTATATTTCAAACAGAATATGAAAAGTAAACCTAAATATATGTTCGTCTATGAAAAGTAAACCTAAATATATTTTATAATATATATTTAAATTCATACATCGTTTTTTTTTTTTTGTTATTTATTATTATATTTTAATAGAGCTCCGCATTCACATTAACATTAGACGACTGTCTAATGTTAATGCGAATGCGGAGCTCTATTAAATGTCTGTGTCTGTATTCATTAGTTATCGATATCGATACACCGTCGTCGTACATCCTTATCTAACGCAGTTACTCTATGAATACCGATGTAATTGGGGTGATGCAGCACGTAACTTTCACACGATAATATTAAATGACAACTGCTTCAGGGCATGCAATGAGGTTTCATAATTATGCACTTTTTCTAGCATTTGTTGGCATTTCAAAACACTTGTGGTGAATGGCCTGTGATATAGCCATGGAACCTAATAACGATGTTAATTATTTGCCAAGTATATAGTATAGTAATTTTAAACTATTTTTCTGTATGTCTTGCTTGGCACTGTGCTGACTGATGTTCTTCACCGGCACTTTAGTATCATCGTAATGGGCATGATGACAGACTTTTAAATCTCATTTAGGACATCGTTATGTCCAGTACTTCGGAAAATAAAGTAATATTTTTTAGTTAGAATAGCGGGGCAAACGAGTTTTCGGGTCCCCTTCTGTAGTTAAAACAGACGCCCATGAACATCAACATACTTACTATGCCGATGCGCTGCTCTCCTTTCTCCTCTCCCATTGGGCCACCGGCTACTCACAAACCGCACGAAACGCGACACTGAAGATGACGCTTTTCGGCGGTACTATGTGGGCGAGAGGTATCTCTTCGGTCGTGCCGGCCCAATTCCGCTGCAATGCGTAGTGCTCTTTCAGAAATAATTGCATATTTGAAATCAATTTTATAACGAGACACCAAAACGTTCATTGCTTTCATGGTGTCCACTTTAATGCTACTCTCATCGTAACATGAACGTCGTTATTTTACAAGAAAAGCTTAAACACCAAAGCAATGTTTACTTAAAAGTGATTTCATGCACTATTATTCATGTTTTTGTTAATTGGGAGGACCGCAGTACTTTTACACTTTTATTTAATGAAAATACTAGGTGACTACTTTTTTCTTTTTCATTCTTAAATTCTGTCGTCATGGATCCTATCGCACTATCAACCTTGAATACTGAGATATAATTATCATTTCCATCCCAGAGACATACGTTTACTATTAAGCCAGAAAGGCTGAAACGTAAGCTTCTAGATAAAATTTAATTAGATATTTGCACGCTGAAATTGGCAGAATATGTTGGAGACTCACCTACTAATCGATCTACTTATATACCCAAATTCATGGACATAAAACATTTTCTTTCTTTCTTTCCACTTTCAAACTTGTCAGAGTAAACAAAATTCATATTTTTCAGTAGTAACACTAGCTTTGCCACATTTTGCCATGTGGCTTCGAGTAATGAGCATAGAAGAAGAAACAAAATATCACTGTATATAGACCAAAGACTTTTAAAAAATGTAGGAATTTTTTACACATCTTGATAACAATAACGCGTCCACGTGTCTGGAGACGATTTCAAAAAACCTTTTCATCAGGCCAGCTGTTTGTAGTATGAAATATACCTACTGACACAATGAAAGGGGAGTCAAAGGTACAGGGGGAAGTTATTTTGAGTACAATCTAAAGTCTAGCCCGCTTTTGTTATTGGTAGACAGATTATAAATATTTCGCTCCAAATGTGTAGTACCAATGTATCTATAGGGTACTGTTCACGGTTCGTCAAGGTGAAAAAAAAAAAAAAAATTAATAAATATAAACATCAAACCTATAAAATGCGACTGTCGTTGAACTATTAATTACTACATCACTAGTTACTGCTAGATTTATTTATGGTGTGTGGAGGTTATCTATTTCTCAGTTCTTACCTGTATGACGGTGGACATACAATTCGCCCTCCTCAAATGTAATGTTCCGCACACCCGATTCTGAACATTGCGATGCATCCGATTATGAACATCCACCAACTACAGATGTCCGTAGTCGGACGAAGTTTTAAGACGAAATTTATGATATGATATAATTTAAATTACAATGATTATATACTCGTATATTCAAAGGTGGTAATTGAATTAATGACGTTCAAAAAGTAATTTTTATTATTCCATTATGTATATACAATTACATTTGTGCTTCTTGTAACAGGCGAACTTATTAGAAGTTTTTATCGTGTTTTACACCTTTCTTGCAAGTATGCGGGTATTCGTAACATTTCCAGGCCCCGTATGCGGTTGAAATTTTAGTATTCTATGCATATACGAGTACATGGCCAAGATAAGGGTTCTTTGTTAATGTTGTAAAAACATAAATTAAGGCCTACATGATATCTTCCTTGATGTACCATACCAAGATCAGATTGATCGGGTACTGTTCTTGGGTTCCGCAGGGTCTCTCATCGCTCGTGTCTGATGGAGGCAGCGCGCGATTTGTGGGCCTCGGCGCTACGAATGGCTCATGGAGACTGATACGATGGCTGGATACGCGTAGGGGATACACGGGCCATGATGAAGGAATAACGGTAGCTTTGTTATGTGGCTTTTCTACCCACTAAGGACCGGTTTCGCTCGTTACTTAATAGTAAGAAGTAGTGACAAGTAGTTATTCGATACAAAAATTTTAACTATTATGAATGTTAAGAAACCCTAAAACCAGGTTTCAGATTTACTTAAGATTCCGGTATAGAGTGGTCACTGCAGAGTGACCACCCTAGACGCCTTGATAGACTACGGGGAGTCTTTAACCATTAACCCCTGAGGGTACTCCTTTCGCCTACCGTAAATTGCAACTGTGAAATACTCCGATAAATTATCTATATACATTATAAAACAATGTTATCAAAAGCCGTCTCTTTGTGATCGATTTTCTCGAAGAAAAATTCATGCGATTTTCATTAACAGATAGAATGATTCCCGAGGACGTTTTAGTTTATAATTTGTTATGTACATATGGCCCCTGTTTAAGTGTGCGATGCATGGGCGGATCGCTTGTCTATTTCTATCTATCAATATACATATAATAGAACAATAAAAAGTATGTCTTTTGTATGCAAAAAAAAATATTGAGGTTTTTTTTTTGTTTTTACGCGCTAATCTCTGAAACGAATGGACGTATTTAAGTTAAACTTTTTTGCTTTGGCTAATAATTTTGGGTTGTTTGTTCTGAAAAGTGGAACATCTATTTTTTTGGAAATAGTAAACAACCCCTATCACTTAGGGGTAGGAAAAATAAATAGTAGCCGATTCTCAGACCTATTGAATATGCATATAAAATTTGGTAAAAACCGGTACAGCAGTTTCGGAGGCGTGAGCTAACTAACATTGTGAACTTTATGTTTAAGATGTCACTCTAATGAAATGGTCCGCCCAGGCGCGCTAATTTTCAAGGACTTAGATATCATAGCTGACCTATTTTCCTTCAACGGCAGCTATGATGGTGATTGCCTGTTGTATTTAGAACATACTATGATCATCAGTGAGAGGTAGTGCCATGCTACCGAGAGGTACAGCCGAATATAGCAGCACGGTACTGTGGAGTGACAGCTGTGCTGTCGCGTTTAGTGTCGCGTAAGTTGGTGACGCATCTGCTTAACAATTATTGGAATGTCTAGGCGCATCGGCAGTCATTACAAGGCGGGTGACTGCTCGTTATGCCCACTCGCTCTTACCCGGTTTTTCTCCTAATTTATTTCCCCATCTTATTAATTATTAGATTTGTCGCTGAGACCGATAACCGTTCCCATTGTTTTAGTCATGGTTATTTGATGGCTTTGTAGAACTTGATTCTGCGTTTTAATGTAGTATATCGATTACTCCGTGCTTTGGGGTTGGACCACATTTGATTCCCTCCACCGATACGGGTTGTAAAGTAGCACATGACGCCTCAATACGAGTATATACGTGGATGATGCTACAAGTAACGGCATCATACGTCTATTAACACCTGCCGTTCGTGATCATGCTTTTGGTTTTAAGGGATTTTGTGTTAGGCACTTATTTAAACAAAAAATCACATGTGCTTCAAAACGCCACACAATTTTTTTTTTAAATAAAGTAAGTTGATAATGTAGTCGTATCAATATTACCTATAAGCATTAGATTGTCTTGTGGTTTAGTGGTTTTGTAAGAGGTAGCGCCATGCTGCATAGGAGGAGGTGGTGCCATGCATGGTGCGTGACACTACATCCTCCCATTATACATCCGACCGGGGAAGTGCCTCTCGCTCACTTCATACCGGCGTGAAGGGACAGCGTCGCTGTCGTGTTTCGTGCGGTTTGTGAGTAGCCGGTGGCCCATTTGGGGGGAGGGGATGATAGGAGGGCAAGGCATCTGCGTAACAATCCTGTGAACGTCCATAGGCGTCGGTAGTCATCAAAAGGTTGCTCGTTCGCCCTCTAATGCTATAAAAAGTGCATGCAGGAACGAGCACGGACACGACTTATCTCTCTGACACGATGCCGCCGGCTAAGCTATCAAGTTTCGTGCGGTGTACGACTTTCCGGTGTCCAATGGGGGTGTAGGTGGCATGCGGGCAAATTTCTGCATATCATCATAATTATCCCTATCAGCCTTTATCGATCCACTGCTGGACCTAGACCTCTTTCAATGAACCTGAAGACGACCGATCCCCTGCTACTCGGATCCATCCCGGACCGGCTACTGCACGGAGATCCTCTTCCCGCCTGGTGAACAGTTGACCACCACTTCGTTTTCCTAACCGCGGCCCCCACTCTAGAACCTTACTGGCCCATCTGCCATCGGTTCTTCTGAGTGTATGACCAGCCCATTGCCACTTCAGCGAGCTTATTCGTCGCATGATATCGGATACTTCAGTTCTCTGTCTTATGACTACGAATTCTCTCGGACAGAGGAACACCCAACATAGCACGTTCAATATTGAACGTCAGATATACATCTTTCCACCCGTCCAACCTGGTCTTGAAAATAACCGGCGATAAAAACTCAGCGGGTCTGTCCACAACTAATCTGTAAACCAATGTTTATATGGCCGTCGATATACATCAAAAATAACAGAATTGTATAAATATATCGGAGATATACCTATATATGTCTTTTTCAATTTTGTGTCACCATTATACTGAAAATATACATGCAAATGTACGAAAAAAAATACATAAGGGGGCTCATGTAAAACCAATGTAAGCCAAAAAAAAAGTTATATATTATACATTACATAAAACATGTTGGGATATTGTTGTTTACAGCTTTTGGTTTTCATTAATTTTTAATTAGACAATATTAAGTTCGTGACCATAGTTTCATTCAGATTTTACAACAAAGAATGTACAAGAATAAACGAATCTAAAAATGTAGTATTTTTGGCCATAAGATGGCTACGAGATATACCGAATTACAGACATTTACGATAAAAAAATAAACGAAATTTGTGACATATATCAACCTGGAATAACATAATATACGTCCCTGCGGAAAATAGTGGTCCCTTACGACATAACGAGGGGGACCATGGCACAGCCAACCTACTCTATAATTTTCAATGGTTAATACCTACATGGTATAGCAGCAATATTATTGTATTCATAATTAAACTAAGAGTTGTGCTAACACTACAATAGCACAGGGCTTAAGTTACAAGTAAAGATACAGGTAAATAGATTCCCACGATATAAATCGGGGGTCCTTTTGTTAGGACACGGGGCACTTTCTGTGGTGCTTCTGATGCTTGTCCCATCATTGTTATGAATTTGTTACTTGCATTATGTGACGATTTATTTTCTTACGTATTCGGCATGAAAAAAAAAGAAGTTTTTAAGGTTACCTTAGAATAAAAACTGAACCGTTCCAGGATCACATTGTTGTTCTGTCTGTCCGTCTGCATGAACGCGCGTATGGGAGAAGCTGAAATTTATTTAACACTGAGGTGTGTGAACTGTAATTTTTTGAAAGACTTGGTAAAGTCTACACAATCAAAATATTCTGCGCTTATTTTGATATTTGATGATTTGATAATGCAATTAAAACCTATAGGAGACGTCCCTTCGACCCAGTGCATTCTTTCACCAGGAGAACGTCATACTCATTTTGGCAAGAAGTAAGAACTTATAGTACGAATAATGGTAATTTATTTGAAAATTGCCATGCTACATATGATGTAGTGACATGTACTATGTATGAAACATAATTGGGCGTGCACGACCGGGGAGGTACATCTCACTAACATAATATCGCCGTAAAGTGACATCTTCCGTGTCGCGTATCGTGCGGTTTGTGACTAGCCGGTAATAGTTTGGGGGTGGGGGAAACGGAGATCAACGCATCGGCATAGTGATTATGTGGATGTTCATGGACGGTTGGTAGTCGTAAAAAAGGCTCCGATTTCTCGTTTTGTTTACTATAAAAAAAAAAATTCAATTGTCGCAATAATGATGCTTAGATTTTTTTTTGGGATATTTTTAATGGAAGGAAAGGGAAAATCCATTCAGCGGTAGTTGCACGTTGGAACTGCCGGCGCTCAAAGAACGCACCGTGGCTTTGTAAAGTCTGTTGACCTCTTGTCGACCCACGTCCCCGGTTCCTACTTACTTATGTATTCTATTAGGATTACCGTTACTTTTAATAGTACGGATATTAATGGCTACTTCAGGTCTTTTTTTATAAAAATGCGGATTAATTCCACAAGTCACCACTCACCACTTTCACTAAGCTGCTAGCTTTTTAGTGATTAAAGTGAATACAAATTTTAGGCTAGCTTTCTAATTAGGACATTTTTACCATATTTTATTCAAATAGTTCCCATGTGTGGTGCCAAAAAAAAATTAAAACTTAAGAATGCTTTTTTTTCTTACTTTTTTTAATTTTTTTTTCTTACGATCGCACAGAATAAATTTGACAAATCCAACCACGTACTAGTTTAGGGTAGCTTTAAAACATTTTGTAGCATGCGATAGTCAAGTTCAATACACGCCTTCGACGGCAATTACTACGGTATCCAGGGAGCTTATAAAAAAGTTAGGCGCATCCCCTGCGCTTGCGCAGCTGCGCGGCGCTCGACATTTGTGCGTGGGGGGCGCAGATGGCACACGCGCTCCCGCCGATTTGAATACGATCGATATAATCATTATTTTTTTATTACCTTTTCTATAAATGTGACAATTTACGCGCTTATATTACACAACGTTGCATAATATTACAAGGTGTGCACTCGGATCGAACTTGCTTTTGTTTGAAACTCTTTAGTATTCTTTTAAACATATATTGCCCGCAGCTGCACTCACCTAAAATCTATGCTGAGGAAACTATTCACATTTTCAGGATTTAAAAATGCTAATTTCATCAAAATATGTCCAGTACTTTTTTGTAAAAAGCAACTCTTTACAAGTATAAACTTTTGTGTTCATACGTTATGATATTAGAAGGAGCAGCAGAGTTTCTTATTCTAGGATTCGAACGTTCGTCTGACCCTTTATACTGTGAAAAAGGGGAGCCAACAATTGACATTATGTAAACTAGCCCTTAGACGATTTGCGAGCAAATATCATAATCAATAGAAGATAAAGTTTTAATTATGTTCCAAAGGCTGTATGCCTCGTGTTACAGACTTACAATCTTAGGGGATGTACCAGAATACTAGCTCTAACTCTGAACTCCGCGCAGTACCTAACATTATTATACAATAAGTAAATGATTTCCTGTGTTACTTCTTCATATAGCTTTCTATTATTTACAAAATGGTCGAAATCGGTCCAATATTTTATCGAAGAGATAAAAGCAAAAAAAAGTCTTTACTCTTTATAACATTAGTATGGATTATACTCCAAGTCCCTAACAGAACACATCAAATGTAAACGTAACAGGAGTTTTATCGGAGGTCAAATAATTTAAGATAAAGCGTTAAAATTCGCGAGATAACAGTTTTTCTGTTTGCACTCGCGTGATCCCAGTTCCGATTAGTGGTTATCGATATATTATGCGGATTGCCACGTGCGTACCAGATGCTCCCACACCTGCTTGGGATGTCTGAATTCTGTAGCTTCCTATCTGACCTACCGTGAGGGTCGTTGACAGTATTTTATGTTCCATAAAAAACTTTCTTGTCAGTGTTGAGTGTCAGATTGGAAGATATTTGTAACAGCGCCACACGGTTTCATAATAACGCTGTGGAGTCTGTTGTTGATTTGTTTGAACGCGTTAATACGGCTACTAATTATTTTTGTGTATTATAGCAAGATTAATGAGGAAGGTTATAATATGTCCTTACGCTACTACCAATACTAGTAGAGTGACGCGCGGAGATCGACCTGCCTCATTAACGTGGCTATAACAAACAAAAATAATTATTCAAATTAGACCAGTAGTTCCCTTCAAACGCTAGCCTACGCTGGCAGTATTATCGCGATCAAACCAACAAACAATAAACTCCTCAGCGTGACATTGGCCCTTTTGGTCGTAGCATCATGCCTGAATTACTAGAGATGCCATGAAATTTACTCGGGCTAAGTGGAGTACTAGCCAATGCTTTTTTTGTGGGGACATGCGGGTCTGATAGCCCCAGGGGAAATTTCAACAGGAGGGGAGGTGATATATACAATGAAAGACGTGCAGCTTTTATGTGTTGACGTTGCTTTGAGAAAGCCTTGCTAACAACAATTTATAAAATAGCCATGAAATGTTATTGAATTCCCAGAGCATAGTTGAATAATGATATAGACGTGATTGAATCACATGGCGCTTGCTTGAGCGGTGACCTCAATACTTATGAGGCCCCTCGCTCCCAAGCCAATAGTAACAAAATATGTCCTGGATCTTTTATGACTTCATGTTTTGTAACCTAGACGTGCCCCCCAGCCATACAATCCCAAGCGGTTTTTTCGGCTTGAATAGTATTTTTATAATATTTCAGGTTGTGGTCAACATTTGTGTTAAATCACAACGAAATCTGTGCAGTAGTGTTTACACAAAGTTTCGCATTTATAATACTAGTAGGTGGGACGGTCGATCAATGGTTATAAGTGCGAGAGTTTGGATGTTTCGCATGTCTTAGCCACTCCAATACAATTTTTTATAAAACTTGAAGATATAGATTGTGTAACATAATGAGAAGCTTGTGACGCTGTACCTACTTTTGCACGTTGTTTTACCTGTAGACCACGTGGCTGTAGTTGTATAATTTACAGCTTGTATAATTTACTATAAACTTATTGTTGTAGCCTAGAAGTGTTAGTGCGTTTGTTACCTCATGGTCATGTAGTAAAACCGAAATGAAAGAAATTTCCGTTATAAAACCTTGTTATACCTCCGGGAATGTTATAAATCTTGTAGAATCTTTAAATATTTAAAGCCAATTAATTCCATCCTGTTTTATTGCTATTACCTCTGGTAGACATCGTCTCTAGGCGACATTAAACTACAGCTGTTTCATATCACCATAACTGTTATTAACAACATTTACCTTTAATTATATTTGAAACTTCTCCACGTATTAATGATGAAAAAAAACCATTAGCGCTTTCTCTAAACACCTTTCGCAGCGCGTGCTGCTTAATTATTGTAGGACGATAACAAGGGTGAGGTACAAAGGAGGGTGGAGAAATGTCAGGCCATGTGTGCGGGTGTCATTGTGCTACCGAGACATTAATCTTGGGGGAAGTGACCAGGTGAACAACCCTTAGTAGCCTAAGACGTCCCGTAGGTCACAATAGATAACATAATTGTGCAATAAAAGCTTAAAATGTGCTGGAATAATGAAATTATTTAGCTGTATCGAATGAGCAGATTTTTTGACAATATGTTTGCGTTAAATTAAGACATTTTTCTTATAAACTTTTTCTAATGCTTAATTAAAAAAAAAATCTTATTACGAATATACGATGCAGTTTCAAAGTATGCGGGATGAATGAAAAATCAGTGGAGTAAGAGATCGGTTGCCCTGCCGATTACAGTATGAACTGTCCGGTAGTAATCCGACATTAAGCGATATCGCGAGTGACATGAAACAAGTTAGTGTGAGAACTTGGATATTCTTGCTCTTTACATTGAAATCGGTTCGAATTCCATTCCTGCATTTAAATAGAATATAACATGAGGTCTGGGATTCATAACCGTCACTCGTTTCTGTTGACTAGGCGTTCGATGTTAGACAAATACAGTGATTTATATAGATATATCAAATAATAATGATGCCCTCCTAATCGAATTTCGGACATCTTTATAGAGTTATTCTGAAGTAAAAGTCGACCGGCGACAAACCAGGCGCAGGACCGACAGCTTACGTGCTCTTCGAAGCGCGTGGTTGTAACACCGCAACAAACTTTTCGTTTGTATCCGGGACTTGAACCTGGGACCTTGCGTGGCTGAACATGCTTATCACTGGGACATACAAATATGAAATGACGATAAAACATTTATAGGAAATGGATACGTTAACCCACTTCTGTGACTTATTAATCACTTCTCTCTGCCTCTGGCTATGATCAACATTGTATCCTCGCGCTATCAACGCTTCATTAACTTCTGTTCACTCACTCTACTGACTATACTCGCACAGATAATCGCGCAAATATTGCCGTTTCTTTGACTCGCGCCCAAAACACCGACTGAGAAGCGAATATAGCGAGTAACGTGGCGTGCGGCTTGGATATGGCCAGTGTGTCGTGTCGATGCTATTTTACCAGACTGCGCGACGATAAAAAAGTAATTAAAATAAAACCGAAATTTCGACTGCGTAAAATGACCAAAAAATAGAAATCGAGCCAATGGAAGACTGTACGCTGCAGTCGGTTCTCAGGACCCATTTAAAAGCAAAAATCATTAAAAGGGTAAATAAAATAATTGGGTGTTTAAAACCCTAACGTAATTTCCGATGAACCTGTAGAACATTACACATTACAGAAAATCTTGACAAACGAACAAGATGCAAAAGAACGGAACGAAACGTGATCCCAAAACTCGGAAGGACTTTCTGCATCAGTAGGCTTGTGCCACGTTGTACGGTAAATCTAAAAAAAGGAACATTACGTATCCTGTACTGAAATTCTTTTTTTGAACTTTGCCGTAAAACGTGTTTAGCTCACAAAATGGCGGTAATGAACAAGAAATTCACATGTGTCTCGGATCTGTCATTAGCGACATATGGTCGGGTCACAAAAACGTGGACCCCTCGTTTAGTAAACAAGTCGGAAGTTGATTCAAGATTACATATCGTATTGTGCGACTCGGGTTCTATTTTATTACCTTTATGTACTCGTATACTAGTTAAATTCTTGCAATGTGGCGCCTTTTCTTGGCTCAGAGATAAGAGGACTGGTAGAGAGAGCCTTTTTTATTAGTTAGCGTGTTCCACCACACATCACGGTCAGCTAGGACCAAAAAGTTTTGCATTTCTAAACAGCAGCTGACAGCCCGGAGTTGGCGCTTGGTATACACCCCATTGCTAGAAAGATCACGTCAAGCCATGTCGAGTCTAATTTTTTTGTCTTCATCATATCACACTACACTTCGGAGTGCATTTGTGTCTGCGCTCACGCTTGTGCACTATACTATGTCCTGCGCAGTTGGCTCTTCTCTATGGACGTGGACACTGTAGCCTTGAATAAGGATATTTCGATTTTGTTTCGACCGTAGTACATTGATTTTGGTGAATAATTTTGAATATGCAAAAAAACGAAAATATTAAATGCCCGGTTCCTATTAAAGTCCCGGTTAGCCGTACTAATATACAGTGACAAATAAACTTTAAAATTAAGCTTCCTAAGTTCCGATTAGGAGTAACTAATGTGAAGTATTTATGTAATTTCAGATTTGAGTATCGACCAGCTAGTTCAATACTGTAATAGTAACCCACCTGTGAAACCAACTTTAAATCTTTTTTATCATTTCACCATGGATAATAAGTGTTACATAGATGTAGCAGGACACTATTCTTCTGAGTATTTATATGATGAATTGCACGTGATGACAATCCGTGTGAAACTCTTCCCATAGACCAGCTTAAGTCGCTGTCCCCTGTGATTTCTAGCGCCATTGTTACTGTCTCACGTGCACGTCACGTCCATTCGTCTATGTTGAGGGCTAAGAACCTGTTCCAACCCTAATCTCACAGTGTAGCAAAATAGAGAAAAAAAAACAAAATCGTGTAGACTTAAATGGCACCATATTGAAACTTGAATAATTAAAGTCTTGAATATTTATTGTGTTAATATTAACAGTGTTTTCAGACATAATATAATCGTTCTGGCCCGACCAAGGATGCCCGAGGCATGTATACTCTCTTTCACATACCTCATACTAATGTGAAATGATGCATATTCTGTCTCGCCATGTTTGATTCGTCGCAGTACGGAATGTCCAGTACATAAAGGGATTTGGGGCTTAGCCTCAGTAGATAACATTACTAAACTACACGAACGGTACTAAAAATAAACATTATTTTTTCTACATGCTACAAACAAAAAAGCAACGTTTCCCAGACGAAACTCGTCCTAAGGATGCGATTACTTACATTTCACTGAACATATAAAATTACGTAAATCGGTTTTTAGCAACCACCCACGGCTCGACGAAATTTCTCATACAGAATCCGGTGTCGCATTCCCGCTCAGTCTTGAGAAATATGAAACGTAAACAATACCGGCTTTGTGCTAAATTGTAGTTGAATGGACTAATTTTGATACTTTAGTCTAGACAAACAACATGCCTAAGGATGCTTGCTTTTTTATGATTTAATTAGAAACTAGTTATGTAATTCTCGAGCTTCATATAAATTTAAAAATTTTGGATCGATTCAGAGGAAATTTCTCCATCGAGCTGTATGATAAAACTTAGCTGTAGTATGGGGTAATCAATATTCTTAAAATTCATAGGTAAACTTTATTGCAAATTCAAGCTTGTTTACATAGTTCCTTTTTGGTAGTGAAGTTCACAAAGTTCGATTCCGCTAGAATGAATCGAAACGAACGAAAATATGAAATTACTAGCTGTGCCTCGCAGTTTTACCTGCTTAAAATAAATAGCAAAGGTTCGTTGTTTCCAGATTATAACATATATCATTGCCAAAATTTCATGAAAAACTTTTGAAGTTTTGCGTGAAAGAGCAATAACCATACAAACATTTGCATTTATAATATTCTTAGGATTTATTTATGTGTAAGGCGGAACGAGCTCAGTTGAAGTATTGCATTTCATATCAAGTACGTATACAGTAGTGTAGGACTATTCACAAAAGCTGCATGTATGAGTTCAACGAGGACGCGGACTACTAGCTGACCCACGCTGCTTCGCCTGCGTCAACTGTGTACAAAGCCTATCAGTAAAAAATGACAAATAGCCCACATATCGATAATATAGCCTTGTATCAGTGAAAAATTGGTCAAAATCGAGTAGTTTGTAGGCTATTCGATACAACGAACAAAAAAATGTTTCGTCTTTATGATATTACTAGCGACATTTCCCCGCTTCGCTGGTAAATAAATAGTCACGTGAACAAATTATACACTAAAACTTTCCTCGGGAAACGATCTATCCATCTGAGAAAACAGCATAAAAATATATTCAGTCAATTTTGGGAAAATCGGTCACATCACAAACATCTTTTGTGGACTTTTGTAATATGTACTAGCGATCCGCCCCGGCTGTGCCCGTAATAACATTTGCCTGATTGTTACCTTAAAACGTTATGCATCAAAACATTCCTCGGGAGCCTGCTTATCCATGGGTGAAAACCACTTAAAAATCCAATGTGTATATTTTGAGATCTTTTGGAAAATTTGTTCCGTAATAAGTATAGCTTATAACCGCCATAGATTCATAGATCATAGATACAGACTCCTGCGGTACATGTGTGTCCTGGTACCACTCTACCATGCATAGTGCATGACACTACATCCTCCTATGCAACGGAATTGGGCCGGCACGACCGGGCAGGTACCTCTCGCTCACATAATACAGCCGTAAAGTGACATCTTCAGTGTCGCGTTTCGTGCGGTTTGTGCGCAGCCAGTGGCCCATTGGAGAGGGAGGGGGGGGGGGGGAAGGAGTGTAACGCGTCGGCATAGTAATTGTGTGAATGTTTTTGGGCGTCGGTAGTCGTAAAAAGGTTCCGATTGCTCGTTTTCCATTTAATTCTATTTAAAAAAAAAGCGTAATCAGTATACACTAAACATAGCTAATGGCGCATTCACACAGTGTTGTGTCGGCCGTGGTCCCCCGTCGCGTACCGAAGGGTGAAACTAGTTCCATTGGAATTTAAAGCAACAAGACGACGACCCCGTCCTCCGTGTATCACACTCAAATAAAAAGCCCTTATCAGGAACCGGTCGGGTGAGTGTCGGATAGACAATGATCGTAATCATCATCAACGTCCATCATCATCTAGGGATGCCACCTATTTTTAAGGGCGACTAAATTATTTCTTGTTTATACTAATGTTATAAAGATACATTTGATTGTTTGTTTGTTTGCAATCAGATTTCGAAACTACTGGACCGACATGAAAAATTCTTTGACCTATTGATGTCTTAAGTTTACGCGAAAGATACTCATTACAATAAGACTACTCTTACGGATTTTATCCATATAACCATGGTCACGGGTGGACTATCCACCCGTGACCATGGTTGCTGTAAAGTTTTTAAAACGTCGGGCCTGTTAAATAATTAAATAAACCGCGATAAAATCCGTAAAAGTAGTTTTATTGCAATAAATTCTTTGGCTTCTTTACATCTTTGATTAGAAGCCTACATTATCAGTGATTAATATAGGATGTATAACATTTTGTTCATATTATTTTTTGTTCCTCTTCGCGAAGTATTTGTCTATTATGTGTATATTTACATTCTCCAATAACATAAACCAAAACCTAACGTCCAATATTATTAAAAGCCCTAATTTTCTATCTATGGATACTGCCTCATCATCATTATCAGCCTGTGTCGGTCCACCGCTGGATATAGGCCTCTCAGTTAACGCCAAGACGACCGTTCTCCTGCTACTCGTATCCATCCCGCCACCGGCTAATGCACCTGGTGAACGGTCGACCAACACATCGTTTGGCTACCGTCTCATAACGAGCTATAATTGTATTTTACTCAAATAGAGTATCTTAGCGTGTTTTACTGATGTTGTATGTCATAGAGTAGGCCTTCGTGAAAAAGAGGACGGTTGGCAACCCTATACACATCAGTGCAATAAGTAAAACTTTTTGTATAATATAAGGTGGCAGACGAGCAGGCGGAGTCTTTTGATGACTATCGACGTCCACAATATACAACCGCATAAATGTTATGCTGATGACTCTTCTAACCTGGCCACTGGAAACTCATCATTGAGACGTGATAGCATAGCTGCCTCTTTTAGCGGTATTACGGTTTCACATAGTATTACTCTGACGTTGATCCGCTGACACGTAGAGCAAACTACACAAATATCTAGATCACATGAAATGAAATTAGAAAGCGGTGTGTAAACGTGAAGACGCTAGGACAGGATATGGGGGACATGGGACAGGAAGCATGGGGTGTGCGTGAGTTAACTGGACACTTCCTTAGCGCACCCCCATCTTCGCTTATATTGTACGTCGCGAAGTCCACTCTCATTAGAATAATTATTTAAAGTCGTATTTCAACGCCGCGCGCCGTTTCCAAGAAATTATTATACTTAAACGAGCAAACAGGTACAGCATGAGCTCTTATAGATTTAGGTCGGTCTACATTGATCAAAGTACATATCTACCATTTTCTATACTTACAATAGGTACACTGAAAGCTTTTAAAATAGCAAGCTTTACACAAATAAATACATAAAAATTGGCCACTGAGACAAGTATCAGAAAAATAAATTATATTTAAATTTCGAATGAATACTTTGAAATCCGTTGTATATTGAATTTCCGGTGGAGGGTAAGTGAGAAGGAGGACACTTCTTCGTTATGCAGTTATGTGCAGTCGAGGCTCCTTGACTATCTATAACATTAAAAGTCTCCACTGTCAAAAAGCTCCGCAACAAAACTAATAGACAAATTATTGTGGACAAGAGGTATAACATTTTATCGTCAGCTGCTGGTCGATGTGCAAGGTGTTTGTAGTCGAGGTCAATATTTTTATTCGAAACCCCCACTAACCTCATTCACTTGGATTAGCCACATTTTCAATAAAAAATATATCACTCCATTGTAATATTATTTTAGTAGATAGTCCGTGGGCTCTTCGTCTGGGACAACGGGAGTATATTTAATTTTTTTTATAAATATAAGAAACAACATACATGTGTTTTGTCTTTCTATAGATGTTTATCTATAAACGTTAATGACTTCGGCGGGATTTGAACCCGTGGATTCCGGGGTAACATGCGCGGTATACCCGTTACTTACAAACATATAACACGTGATTCAACATCCGTCTGAGTGTGAAGGGAGGTACTGCCCTCCAAATCACGATCCTCTCCATGAGCCATTCATTCACGACAGCGCCGAGGCCGTTTTAGTAACCGCGCGCGAGTTACCCTCGACGTCAGAGTCGGGGGATGAGGAATCCCGCGGTCTCTCTGGAAATTATAATAATGGTTAAATTAGCTATTATAAACATTCTCACATTGGGATGCATACTTTCCACCTGCGGGAGATTGGGTGGTCGGGGACCCTTTTCGACCCCAAACCTAGTATCTCAAATAGAGTACTCGTAGCAATCCGATGAAGCTTGTTTTGGCTTCTCTTCGCTTCCACAGCAAAAGTCCGAGAAAAAAAAACGTGATTCAGAAACACATGTGTAAGATTTTTCGCACTTAGCCGGTCGTTTACACTCTAAGTAACAAGCTTATTGCGTGTCAGGAGTGGACAAAGTTACATTTGCGTTAAGTTAATGTAAGTTAGTGAAGTGTATAATGAGCCTGCACTAAATTTGTACGAAATATAGGACAAACTAAGTTTGTGATAGCTTTTTGTTTGATATTATTGTTATGTATGAAATTTCTGATTTGTCCCTTTAATTTTAAAATAATTTGTTGGCACATTTCATCATTCTAGATCAACGGGAAGTACATAACCTAAAATATGAGCATAACCGCCTGTACCTTCTGATTGCGTTGACTTGGAAAGCATGATTTTTTTGAGCTTTAAGAGATTGGAAACCATTGCGATGGCTTGGCGTGATTAGCATGATCCTGCCACGCGATCCCAAAAAAATGATCCTGGCAGATGTACAGATGGACTATAGGGTTTTGTTTTTCCGGAACGAACCCTAAAAAGAATATATTTCTTTAGAGATTTGTCTTTTAATTCTTCATAAAATTATGTAGTATTCGACCCACACCGCTACTTTAGTGGTCAATTGCCAATACACTATACACACCGACTACCGTGCTACCATTGGGCCCCACCTTCATTATGTGGCGTACAAGTAGGTACACCTGTCGAGTCCTGCGAGTTATGAAATTTACCGTCAAGTTGCGATGCACCCTAAGGCGTAATGTGTTTGTGGTTAGTAGTGATGTATGGTCACACAAATGTATTTGACTCGAGCACTGATTTTATTGGCTATTCACGAAACGCAATAGCGGAGCTGCCACTTTACTGTGGTATCATGTTGGCGAGAGGCACCCCCGGAGTCGTGCCGACCCAATTCGGCGCTTGGCACTAGGCAATGGCACTACCACACACACACACACACACACACACACATACACACACACACACACACACACACGCGCACGCACACGCGCACGCGCACGCGCACGCACACGCGCACGCACACGTGCACGCACACGCGCACGCGCACACGCACACGCACACACACACGCACACACACACGCACGCACACACACACGCACACACACACATACACACACACACACACACACGCACACAAACGCGCACACACACGCACGCTTAGTGTACATGAATATTCCATAACGCATAAAATCACACTAAAAACTTTTAAAATAGCAAGCTGCACACAAGTAAATGCCTACATAAAAATTGGCCACTGAGACAAGCAACAGAAAAATACATTATATTTAAATTTCGAACGAACTATTAGAAATCCGTTGTAAATTGAATTTCCGGTGGAGGGGTGGAGAGAAGGAGGACACTTCTTCCGACATTAGGTCGGTAGGTATTGGCAACAATTTTTTTTAAATATGTGACTTTTCTATAGATGTCTTCCAACAGTGTACCTAAAGCTGGATGATATAATAATAAAAGCCAGAACAGATAATACCACGCGGGTCCCGCCAGGACGATAAAATTCTGATGTCATACATTTAAACTTAAGTTCATGGACAGTCACTATTCTGTACAATGTTGAGGGTGTCCGTCCCTTGTTTTTAATGAATCTAGTGAAACAGGTGCACGCTACGTCCTCGTGGTAATAGGGGTCGGACACAGCCTTATGTTATTATTATTTTAGCATAAGGTATTTAACAATACGGTATATACTGTGTATATAAGAACTTATACAGCACGAGGAAAACTTTAAAATATTAGGAGCTTTCAATTTATAATCAAGGATACTATGTGCTGTTGCTAAGGACGAGTGGACAGGTAGTCAACCTTTTTTTGGTGTTCATTGTAAAAGAAGTCTTGTTGAGTAATGTACAAATCTTACCACTTACTTTTGAATTTATATGCTACAAAAGTACAAGATACACGATTTCATACTGAACGGTCCTTCTGAAGCATAAACTGTGCATAAACTTTCAAGATTGCATAGTCAACCTTACGTATATGATTTTAAGTTAATATGTTGTTTTTACAAAGACATATGCACATCTTTTGTACGGGTGGTTTTGAGATCTTGGCCGCGTATCTTGGGATTTTTGCAAACCAACGACTAAACGGTCAAAAATGAAAGAATAACAATGACAGTGTGACTTAGTCGCTCGGTTACTAATGTTAAACAGGAAAAGTGCACGTCTTGGCGACTAGCTTATCGCTTATAGGACATTCTAGGCATGGTCCCTATTGTTATTAGAGGTTTATGTTTTGATTCCTTCCCTCCCTGAGCAAATATGGGGCAGACATCAAGCTTCACCGAGTACGAGCTTATCAACACATCAGATTAGATTTATTTTATCTGGCAATGCCCTTTACATTGCTTCTTAAATGTCTTATCTTTTACAGGAAGTTTAATTTTCAATCATACCATACTGTTAAAACATACGAAGTATCAACCTTGTGGGACTTGTATATTTATGAAGTAAAGATTTGTAGTGTAAGGAAAGCCTTTAATTCTTCGTAAATAATATATTTTTGTAAGAGGTTGGTAGTGTTATATTGCAACCGAACTGGACCTTCACTACCGCGGAGGTATTCCTAACTCGCATTACATCATCATAAAGTGACAGCTATGCTGTCGCGTGTCGTGTTGTCTGTGAGTAGCCGGGCCATTGGAGGGGAGGAGAAAGGAAGACAACGCACCATGATAATGATGCGGAAATCTATGGGCGTCGGTAGTCGTTTAAAGGGAATTGCTGGCCCTCTACACTATAAAAAAAAAACAAAAATCCCAAATGTCTAAAATATTGAATGTACTTACTAACTAGTGTCACTCGTTAGCTAGTCAAGTATAACGAACATATGATACGCCAAAATCCGTCGCGCCGTTCCGGTTGTGACAGGGAACATTCATACGTAGTGCATAAATGCTCGAAAAACATTACCCTCCCCACAAAGTCGGGTTAAAAGCTGCCAAAGTAGAAATCTGAATGAAGAGATAATATTTAAATGTGCAGGAAATCCATCAATTTAAAAAGTGTTTAGTTGGTCGAGAGTTCGCACAAGAGCTTTTTTAACGCGTGTTGAATTAGCTATCGTGCAGGCCTATTAATGTCAAACAAAATTTATGAGTAAAACGAAAAGTATCGTGGGGATTATAAAACGTACGATTAAACCACACGGATAACAATTGTTCGGTTATCAAAGTAAGATGTTTTCAAATGTCACATCACTTCGGCATATTAATTATTATTAAACGTTTTGAAAGTTCCCACCACAAGATTCCTCCAAGACTTCATTTTACACTTTCCGGCTTTATCGGGAATAAGAAAACTTACGAGTCTCAGCTGACTGACTGCGTTTAGCAAGCACAAAAAATACCATTTCGGAACTGTTTTTCGGTGTCCGCTACGCACCCGCCATCCAATGCCCCTTTGTGTTTTTGTGCTACTTCTTTTGTAAGTCCCGTTACAGCAGCGAGTACTTACTGGAACTGATACGGTTTTGACTTTTCTTATCGCAAAAATAACTTCTGACGTTTAATAGGCCATCACTTACTTATACCTTCCTGCGGCGCCGCAGGTTATAAACCCTTGTGACCCCACAACATTCCTGCAACACCCGGGCAAATTTCTTTCACTTCACTTTATTTTTTAATATTATTCGCTTCGCTTCCCTCTTCCAAGCGTTTTACTGCCCGTTTTGTGGCTCGATGTTGCTCACAATCCCTGGGTTCCCTGCCCATTCACTCAATACGTCGCCCCTATTAGTAGATACTAATATTTTATAATGTACGGTGGCACGAGCAATCGGAATCGCTAGATATCTACCTACACCCATAAAAACAATTGTTAAGTAGACTTGCTGCCCCCCTTCTCTCGTCCTCTCCAGTGGGTCTCCGGAAACTCACAAAATGCGATCTCAAAGCTGTTACTCTGCGACGGAATCATGTTAGCGAGTGGTACTTCCTCGGTCTGTCTCTTACCCATGGATAGTAGAATTTCCGAGGGAGGCTTTAGTGTATAATTTGTACTAACAGGCCGGGCCCCGTTAATCACAGTGAAGCCGGGGCGGATCGTTAGTTAACTACTATCTATGTTGTTTCTAACTTGGTAGTCAATCCAACCTATGTTGTTAAAGAACCATATTCTTACATCCGGTCCACGTTCACCATTTTAAGATTGCAGGTAACCATACTTTGAAATTATGCTAAGAATAAACATAAAATAAATTTTAACCTGTAAGTTCGTAGCATCACTGGATAGTAAATAGGCTCAGTCACCACCTGCGGTCATTAGTGGACATCTTGCCGGTCTAGTCCATGGTATATCCTCTTAGAACAAATCTGCTAAACTCTTTTCATCTAGCGCCATCTAGTATTGAGAGTTGAAACACCCAAGGACAAATAATCTATAATGTTGCTATTTTTATATACAATTTCATGTTCTCAAGTAATAACTTTATTTTAAAATATTACGGGAATATTATATTTAATTACAGGAAGAGTGAAAACTCGTTATTTAACAACAAAATGATCGTAAAAGTTACAAATTCGACTTAACTGAAGTTTAATAAATATATTTATAATTATTTCTTTTTCGCAACATTATGATAACAAAAAGTCAAACTATCAAAGATGTCTGCGGTTTCTTGTTTTGATCCGCATAGGCATTACAGTTGTAAATAACATTTGTGTCCTTTCCTTTTGCCATTATTAATGGTAAAATGGGATGAATACGGATGTTGGTTTAAATCAACATAGACACTAAAAGGGATATTAAGAAAAAAAATCTCAAATCAAAGCAAAGACATTCTAACATAAATAGATATTAAAATTTTAAATTTAAATATAATTAAATATGAACGTCTTTAAATGTCTGGAATCAGCATCCCTAGTTATCCCATTTCACTACTAGAAAATATTCTGCTATGCCTATTTAGAGCAAGCTGTACAATATATTGATACCATTTGCACTATACATAACCTACCTACAGAACAAAACAAGCGACTCAGAATGTCGACTGCGAGTACCAGATGTGTCATCTTTCTAAGGGCACAAGTTTTGACGTGACGCACCCATCTCTACCCAATATATTTATATTAATCTATGGTCTAGTCGACGGACCGACTGACTTCAAATATCTATCTACCCTGAAGAAAATTAAAATTATTGACCCATACGAAAAGCTTCTATGGCTTACGTACACCTGCCTTAGTCGTGCGTGTGTTGCTGTTGCATCACACATTCCCACTGGAGGGTGCGATGTTTTCGGCTTCTATCTCTTTCGCACCTATTCTCATTATTATATTTCGTCTTTGTCACCCGCGACCCAAGGGTTTTTATATTCTTCACCCTTATTATGGTCCAAGCATTTGTATTGTGTAGGTGTGCGTCTTGTATGTGTGTGTAACAATAGTGGCAAGGGATAGAAATGTTTCCTTGCAGTGTTGTTCCGTTCTTCAGTGAGTTGCGTATGCGCAGGGTTGTGTGATAATTTGGCGGGAGAAACTGTTTTCTTTATGCTTTGTTTGTGTAAAATGGTTCTATGTGAATAATGGAGAACGATTTATGCGGAACTCGATGTAAATTTTTAGATAGTTTACCATCGAAATGTTATACGAGTGAGTAAATTATTTTAGAATAAGTAACTGTGTAATGATGAAATGTGTAACAGTGTAATAGTTATCCAAAACAAAGTTTTATTCTATTGTAAAGATAGACACTTATAACAATTGAAACTAATAAAAACTAGTTTATACAGATAAAAATGTATATAAAAAAATCAATGTTCAATAGGTTATCAGCTAAGCGTTACGAATAACTGGTGATATCCTAAAAACCGTGTATTAGTTCCGACACGCGACCTGAGTTTACTCGTTAACAATGAACATGGTTCTGAAGTGAAAAGTGTGCAAGACGCGTAAGGCCGATGTTATGCTCTACCGCTGTTGTACACAATTTCACTATTTTCTTTACCGTGCTCCTTAAATGAGTGCGAAACAAGAATCGAGCGTAACTCTTTGTCGCGTTTACGCTTCTTACACACCTTTCATTTCAGACACATGGTCGTTCGAGTATTCCAGTCGCTTGTAGAAATTGACACACACTTTTTTCACATTTAGATACATTTTGTTTGTGCCACTACAAAGAAATTCCAAACAAGGACAGGTATTTAAAATCGCAAGAGCTTATATCTTACAAAATTCCGGTTATCGGCCAAAATATGTGCGATAAATCTTAAGCCAGTTTCGGGGCCTCAGTGTGAATGTTTTTTATGAATGACATCATTATTGAAGGTCTGGGAAACTGAACTGTTATTGTCAGTGCTACACGCAGTGTAGACATGTTTTTATGGTCTTGTTAATATTGGAGAAGTTTCTGTGGTTCCTTAATTAAACGTAAGAGGCGCTGTTGTACTGTAGATTAATTGGGCACACTTTTTTTTTTCGGAGGGACCTAATACTGATTAGCGGCGCTTGTCCAGCTTCTGGGGCGTTCTCGCTCACATGATATCGCCGCCGTTCTGTCGAGTATCGTTCACTTGGTAAGTTTCCTCTGTTAACAGCTTAAGAGTCGATAGCTAAAACTTGAGAGTTCTTAAAGGAATGTCTGTGGGCGTTGGTGGTTATCAAAATGCTAGGAGTCGTTTGCCCTCTTATATTATAGAAAAAAAAAACGATGCGCCCAAGATGTAGCTCTCGTTAAAGGTTATGCCATTGCGGCATTGCAGAGGAAACAGGCCGGCAACAACAACCGTCTTAAAAGTTATGGCTATGTTGTCACGTTTCGTGCGGTACGTGAGTAGTATCTGTCACATTTGCTACATAAAGATGACATGTTTGTGTCCATCAGTTATGTTTCAAGTGCTTAGAGAAGTATTTATGTAATAGGATTTCTAGTAGTAGCAAGGATTTGACGATATACGTAATGGAATGAATGAAGTAAATTGACGTACGGAACCGTTGCGTGCTACGCCGATTCACAATTGGTTTTCTTAAACAATTAGGTGATCTTTCACACCGCTCTGCAATTTGCTTAAAATTATTTGTTAATTTGATATTATGTTAAATTGCTTCAAATTTTTACGCGATGAATAATAGAATATAATAAAGAGAACTAGAAATTGATTTTAGTCTTGAACTATAACTATTAAGACCTAAGTCTAAGACTAGAATCTATAGAGCGATGAATCAACATATACATGTACATGTTTAGCAAAAAATATGAATGAATAAATAGGAGCAAGAAATCTAGAGATCTTAAAAGATAAAACTCGTTTAGTTCGCTAAAACAATATCTCGTCTAATAATTTCTTAGTTTTCTAAAATTGCTAATCGACATTAGCGACAAAATATGTATTGGCATTTGGCTACCCGTATAAAGCTATAGCTATTCAATGATAACATTTCTGTCCTCAGTGCCATAGGGGAGGAAAATACGGTAAGTACGGGAAAAAATGTGGTACTTGAGCACATGCTGTTATTTCATAGGTAGGCCGAAAAGGGGTATTCTTACCGGAGTATAAGAGCCGATTTCTCCTGCTACATACGTACAACACACTTCAGACCCCCTTGGGTCGGCTGGATGGCACGTAAATGCATTTTTCCTGCTAGAACTAACATCATACCCACCGCTGGTACCGGTCGAGCGATGAAATCTTACATATAATGACACAGTTATAACACATATGACTAACAGATACAACGAGCTCAATTATCCTTATCCACGATACCGCAACATAAACGGCATCGTGCGCGCGCCGTCCCACTAACACCCCGTTTGTCTGTTCCCATCTGCGGGAAAAGAGGGGGGTCTGTCCCCCTATCGTCTCCATAAACTTGAAGACACAAAAGTCTTTCGTAATCATTCGAACTGTTAAGGCTGGACAAGCGCCGCCAATCAAAGTGAGCGATATTTCGGCGTAGGCAGAGGAGAAAATTTTCAATTTTTGTACATTGTTTGACAAGGGAGGAAAGTGTTAGGTGTGTTTCCTCCCGCGTATTGTGATTTTCGTGTGAAATGTGGACATGAATTAAACACTATAACATTGGTTATAGGTATGTTGGGACACTTGTGTATAGTCTGGTCAGTTTCACTTATCAACAGGAATAAGTGAGTTATTTTCTGTACCAACTTATTTTTGATGTCTTTAAGTTTACGCGAATGTTTCACTACAATAAAACTATTTTTACGGATTCTATTGGGGTTTATTTAATTATTTAACAGATGACATCTGTCATCTCAGTCCACTGCTATAAAGCTCCTGCAACGTCGGGCTAGTTAGATAATCAAATAAACCGCGATAAAATCCGTAAAAATAGTTTTATTGTAACAACTTATTTTGAATAAATTACCAACACGTATGTTCGTCCTCGTCAGCTGATTTTTGCGCTGTGCATAAATTATCGTCTCTTATCTCATCGAATCCGACGGATGGTGTAGATCCAGAAGAACCGATATTACAAAATCAAAACTGAACTTTATCACTACACGACAAGGTTTAAATTTTGATGTTTTTATTTTTTTTTAAGACAATATGACACCAAAATTTTATTATGAATTATCAGCGACATTTTGAGAGTAGTTTGGACTTCCATAGCTCTATAAGTGTTTAGATATTAGCAGTCCGTCCCGGCTTCGCACGGATGTTACACTACATATGGCAGAAATTAATTTATTTACAAAAATACAAAAAATTGGCCTCTTGAACACGCGTTTGGGTTATAACGTCGATCCACGTAACCTACCGCGATAACAAATTAAATTTATTACAGAAACAGCGCCTGTCGCGTCAGCTTGCTGTGAATAATTCCAGCAGTTAGATAAGGATTCATTTTGATATCTTTTTCACACCTTTATTACACCATCGAAGTTTTCATAATCATCTACTTTTAGGCGCGTACATAGCCCACTTTTGTCACAGATAATATAGAATTCTAAAAGTAGTAGAATTTTTCAAATCGATCCAGTTGTTTCGGAGCCTCTTTAATGTAAACCTCGACATAGTAATTATGTGGATGTTCATGGGCGTCGGTAGTCGTAAAAAGGCTCCGATCGCTTGTTTGCCCCCTAATCTATATAAAAAAAAAACGTTTTAATCTATAAAAATAAACGTTTTAACGGCAACAGGAATACTAGTCTCGTAACGGACAGCGGAGTTAGTTACTCTTTATCCCAATGAAACACTTTTCAAGTTATACTTTTTTGACGCATTAGCGAAAAATTATTATAATAATTTATTCGATGCGTTCGATGCGAAGCTAGCTGTAGACGACATAGTTAGTTGTTCTCGGGTTACGTCTTAGAAGTATAACATATAACTTTTTTTATTTATGCTTATTTTTTGTCATGTTTTGTTATAGGCGCAGCGTTTATGATTCAGACTCAAGTGAATATTTAGAGGACACAGCAGCGTACGAGGATGTGCAGGCTACAACCAAAAATGTTGGGTCGAGGAAGAATATCAACAGGGGGCGGTGGACGAAAGAGGAGGTAGGCTTTCTTCTTGTTTACGACAACTGGAGTTTCTTCTTTTTTGTAGTAAAGTCTTCTAAAAAGTAGGTATTAGTCAGACATTCCGGAAAGTTCTACAGGGGAAGGTTGTATATAACCTTTAGGAATTCCTGTTTAGCTCGGCCGTATCTTCTATCAATTACTATTAAAAATAATATTTTGATGTAGAAATAAATTTTTCTTTATTTCTCACTAATACTTATTTGAGGAAAAATTTAATTCAAATACGAATTTGTGATGAAATATTGCGTATGAATTACACAAAATTTAGTAAGAGGTAGTGTTATGCTTACTGGTCAGCCGAATTAGGCCGGCACGGCCGGGAAGGTACCGGGACGGATAGCTCAGATGATACTGCCGTAAAGTGATAGTTATCCTGTCGCGTTTCGTGCAGTTTCCGGTGGCTCATGGAAGGGGGAGAAGGAAAGATGGCATAGCACCTGCATTAACTTTGCGGATGCTCGTATACGTCGCAAGTAATTTAAAGATGCCGACTGCTCGTTTGGTCCCGTATGTTAAAAAAACATATCAACCTCACTATCTTTCCCTTTAGCAATTAACAGATGAGGATGTATGTCACTCGATCTCGTCGTTAGTCGAACATCTTTAACCTCCAAAGTCCTTAAGTATCCTTAAGTCTTAGGTTAGGGTACAGAAAGAAGTCTGACGGCGCCAGATAAGGTGAATAAGGAGAATGCGGTAATAGTTCAAAGCCACAATTGTGGATTTCAGCCATAGATTCACAGACGTGTGAACACGGGCATTATCTTGATGAAACAGGACTTTTCTTCTGAGCATTCCTGGACGCTTTTTTTATTTCCTCGTATACGACGTAGTAACACACATTATTCAAGATAATCAATGATAATCACACAGAACACTGAAGCCATTACCTTATTTGCCGACAAAATCGCATTAGACTTTTCAGAGGGTCCAGGTCTTCTCCACTGTTTCGACTGTTGTTTTGTTTATGGCGTACAGTAATGAACCCATGTTTCGTCCATCGTAACAAACCTGTTCAAAAGATCATCTGCATAGGGTTCAAATAACTCCAAACAGTCACGTGAAATCAATCGCGTCCTTTTTTGTTCAACTGAAAGCAGTCGCAGAACTCACCTAGCAGACACCTTGTGAAAACCCAGTTTGTAGACAATGGTGTTTTGAGTTCGTTCATAAGAGATGCGTATAATCTCGGCTATCTCTCTAATTTTTAATCTTCTGTCTCCCATAATTAAATCAAGTACTTTTCTAATATTTTCGTCACTAGTGGTCGTCGAACGCCTTCTAGGAGTTCATCTTTCACACTCTACCACGCTTGAACTCTGCTATCCATTTTTGACGGATGAATAAGACAGAGCAGAATCTCCTAAACTACTGGCTTTTGGCTATGAGGCACTTAATGACGGCACGCTGCTCGATTTGCTCCATTTACAGAAACTATGTCCGATTGCATTGTTAAAAAAGTTATAAAATCACAACTAGCTACCGCACACGTTCCGAACTTCACACAATTAACTAGTCAGAACTGAACTAAATAATGTGGGTAGATTTGATTTTTAGAATTGAATGAGTCTGTGTTAGGCCGAGTACTCTTCAATCCCACCCTCGTAAATTTTCACTTGTTTTTAATTTATTTATTTCATAATTATTTACAAAAGTGTTACAGGTTAATTATCCTCGACAAACTTTAACGTTCGATAGGGAGACACGCTCTTTTCTTCTTCTTTAACACAGCAATATTGTAGTAGTTCGCTTATTCTAATTACACATCTTATAACTTAAAAAAGAAATAACTTACAATTATCGTAGATAACGAATTATTTCAATACTTTCTTTTTTTTTACAACATTTGTAGCCCTCTCGCCGAATACGATAATGTGTGATTGAATTTGATTACAAATGTAATCATTGGTTTAAGTAATTTATATGTTTGAGTAAAACCGTGTGCAGTTAATTGTAACGAGCGACTCATATTTACAGGATAAACGTCTCAAGTCGTACGTTAAGATGTACAACGAGAACTGGGATCTGATCGCCGCGCAGTTCCCGGACAGGTCCGACGTGCAGTGCCAGCAGCGGTGGACGAAGGTCGTCAATCCTGAACTAGTCAAAGGTCCTTGGACCAAGCAGGTAAGATTGTTTTTTATAGAATAGGGGGGCAAACTAGAAATCGGACCCTTTTTACGACTCCCGACGCCCATGAACATCCACATAATTACTATAGCGATGCGTTGCCCTGCTACCCCCCCCCCCCACCCCGCCTATGGACCACCGGCTACGCACGAAACGCGTCACTGAAGATGTCACTTTACGCCGGTATTATGTGAGCGAGAGGTACCTCCCCGGTCATGCCGGCCCAATTCCGTTGCATTTGAGGATATAGTGTCATGTACCATGCGTGTCACTACCTCCTATGCAGCATGCAACTACCTCTTCCTAAAATGTACTTTAGAATGTACTTTTAAAAGTTGTATATATTTTTTCATTTTGTAATGATGATGTCGTCCTAACAGCAGGTGGAGCCTTGAGATCAGGCTTGACAGGTTCCATAGGGAGGGATCCTGATTCCCAATACAAACTATGCCCCATGGTTATATTTAGTATAAAATAATTTCACATTTGTAATACTAGTAAAATCACTATGATTAGTAATTTTTGATTGAAGGATCAGTAGCTTAGTAGTAGTAGCACCCGTGAGTAGTTGGCGTTAACTAACCAAAGACACCAATAGCAATAATGTTGAACCCATAAATATCGTCACACTGTCTGGCCAGGGAACTAAGGAAGTTGAGTCAGGGGTCAGTAACTCGTGTCCGTGTGTAGAATACTGTACAAGAAATCGGACTTGGCTATGCAAATTTGACCTTCGACATCCGCGATACAAACTCTTTAGTCATATACGAAATATTTTCTCATCCATACAACAAGTGTGGGCGAATATTTACGTTCCTTTTTTGTTATATGGGTACAATGGAGCAGTCGTAGCCTTGGTGACGCTCGACGACCACAAACATCCACATAAAATATTTGATTTCTTACCGCCTACCCCTCGATGGACCACCGAAACCTCGCACACCGCAGGAAACGTGACAGCATAGATGACAATTTAGGCAAGACTACAATATGGCCCAGTGGGAGGGGGAGGCTCAAAAGACGGTAACGCATTGTCATCGTAATTATGTGGATGTTCATGAACGTCGGTAAAAGGCTCCGATTGCTCGTTTGCCCCCCTATTCTAAAAAAAACTAGAAATTAAAGATACATGTGAATAAACTTAGGGAATTAATTCACTTCCCTTCTTTTTCAGCTGATGATTTTCTAGTATATGTAGTGTAAGGCTAGACGTGGCTACTTGACCTTAACACTAACTCTCCCTCATAATTACAGTTCCTCTTTGTTATTCTTCAGTATTTACAATATTTCATGCATATATTTCATTTCTCTATAAATGTATTCAGTACGTATCAAAAATCTAGCACATTCTCTCATGCGCATATAACATTAACTTTCAAAAGCTTTTTTTGTCTCTTAGAATGAATTTGGAATATTAATTTCAACACCATTTTATTACCTACCTTAAAATCGCTTAGTAACTTTAGCTCAAGTTATCAACTAGAAATGTCACGGAAATACTTGCAATGGCTATTCTTAGATTTCATGAATGAAACCATTGTGACTACGCTTACTGAATATCAATGTTCGGATGATACACACACAATTTTAATATGGACGTAACCAAACAGCTGATGTCATTTCGATTTTCGGCTACTAACTAGTAAAAAAATGTTTGATTTTTTGGAATGGGAATTGTAGCATTATATATGAATTAAGTAAAAAATAATAACAGTTTCTATTTTTTGTGTACTTTACATTGAAAAAGAAATTCCCGTCTCCTTAAAGTACTTCTCAATCTACTCAGAGCTACTTGCATTATGAATACAAACAGCCATAGCTTGGTAGCGATAGAATATCTACATACATATACACAGTCTGGCCATAAGTATTCTAAGAAATGAAAAAAAAAAAGTTAATTGCAAACAACGTTTGTTACTCTTATAGCGCGCTAGTTTAAGGCACAAATATAGAATAATTAAAAATACAAAAGCTTAGTCGAAGTGGTCTCCATTGGCTGCAATACAGTCCTTTGAACATTGAGACCAATTATCTAGTGCTTAGAGCAAGCTGTGCTTTGTACTCTAAAACTGATAATCCAGAGGATTAAGGTCTGGATTAGATGAACGAGTAGTATTCTCTGATGAAGTCCGGAACGTTCGTTTTAACCAAGATTGGGTGGATCGAGCTTCATGATCTGGTCCCGAGTCTTGCTGGAAGGACTACACTTGATTATTGAACATGGTGTTATTAAGGGGGCTTAACTACCTTCTTAAGAATGGTATCTTGATAAACTTGTACCGATATTGATATGTTTTCTTGATGATAAATAACCCTTTTTTTACATCTTTAATTTAACATTTAAGAAATGACCAGCGTGACTCTTATAGGCTGCAAGTCCTAAGTCATCTCTTAAAATGGTTCTAGGTGCTATCATTATATCCCGAGATAAAATCTTTTTGATTTCGCCCAGGATTTCTTCGAATTCTTTCTCTTACTGTTTTGACCACCTTTTTGAAACTACTTATACGAACACTACTACTACTTGTACGAACACTACGTGGACGGCCGGATCTTTCTAAACCGGTATAATAGCCCGGTACACAAACATAACTAAACATAACACTAAGAGTATGGAGAGTTTTGAAAAATTCCACTTGGCTCCATACCTACTTTGCGTAATGCACAGCGATTTTGTTCTCTTCATCACCCCACTCCATTTTTGTACAAAGTATTGGCGCCAAAATGAGAAAACACAATGAACAATCGTATTATATGACACATCCAAATTCAAATGTAATTTTTTTCTAATTGTATCAGTATTTATGGCCAGTTAGTCTGGACACACAAAACCGCAAATGTCGGGTAAAAGGTCCTGTGGCGCGTTTAAAAGCTCTGCGATATTCAAGGTCATTATAATGAACCAAGATCTCCCAAGATGATTGTTTGATCCATAAATAGAATTGTAGGATCGCTCGGCCATTCATAACACATTACGTCATAGGGCACGATAGCATAGTTTTGAACTCATGTGTACGAATATTATTATGCTGAAAAGTTTTCTCTGGTTGAACTTGGGCGTTCTCAGGAATTACTGGTGAGAATACCTTCTACTGTTAGAGAGCACATTTATCGAGGATGGCTATTTGCTTTAAACCATTACGCTACGACCAATAGGACCGGCAAAACCGCAACAATATATCTCTAAACTCTTGTAGTATATTCTCTCTACATCTATATTGTAATCATGTTGATTGTATAAAAACCCCAATTGGAAATGAATCATTGACGATACTTTTCTATATTCTATCTATCCATGCATTTGGCCACCAGAGATAGGTTTCGGAATAAGTTCCGTACGAAATACCTTTGTAAAATTCTATCACCAGTAATCAAATGCAAGGATAGATAGAATATAAAAACGGCTGCAAATTAACTAAATATTCAGTACATGTTTTAGAAATTATTATATTTCTTGAGATTAACATTAGCGTGATCAACAGTGGTGGCCCCGCCTCGGAACACGGAGTGTTAGACGGCCTCCTACCCGGTGGACTGACTACTTGGTCAGGGTGGCGGGGAGCCGCTGGAGACAAGTGGCTCGTGACCGTGTACTGTGGCGTTCTATTGAGAGGCCGATGTCCAGCACGGGACGTCATCCGGCTGATGATGATGACACTTATGAATCTTTTTTCGTGCATCTACGTACACATAGGAAGGAAGGGATCTTCATTTTGTTATGTATTCATCTGAGTTTACCCCTAAACGTTACTTTAAGACCTGCTGTATAGGAGCGATCGTGTGAAATATTTCACACTCTTTGCTTACGTAACCTGCCCCTCTATCACTTCAGGATCGTGTTCGCTTTTAGGGTCATGTAGCTCATGTCTCGCGTCGGGGCTGAACACAGTTTTTTTCATCTTTATCCAAATCACGATTTCTACTTAGAACCCAACGGTTTTGTTTTGAATTTTTTCATCGCCCACGCAGGCTGATGCTAACCTTGCGATTTAATGGATGCTATATGACTTTGGTTTATAACCTTTTTTGTAATACTTTTTTGTTCGTAATATCGATTTGAGGCTCCATAAGGTATGTGTAAGTGATTATCAATATTTCCGTAACGAATTTCCTGATAGAAAAATGGTGTGAACTATTTTCTTTATACATCATACATGTATATTACCCAAAAAAATGTTTTACACTAATGGTTTATTGAGCCTAAAGGATTTCTGCGACTGTGAATGCCCCTGACACTAAAATTGGCGCAATGATTTTTTGCATGGGAGACAAACACAAAGATGGTTCGCGATTAGCAATCCTTTTCTTTTTTGTACAAGGAGGCAAACCAGCAGTCAGTCTTTCGATGACTACCGACGCACGTAAACATCCACATAGCTTTCATCCTCCTCTCCAGTGATCTACCGAAACTATCGATAACCGATCGTGAGGTTGCAATGTGGATAAACGTGGATGTCGGAGCAGAGGGTCGTGTGTCGTCAAAGTAGCACGCGACAGAACGTCATGGTTCGGCAGCTTTCAGGGGTAGTTTCCTGTACGCAGCCTCCGAGTGCTGGAATATACCGCCGCCGATACGAGACCTGCAACATATACAAACATTTAGAACTCGATTAAAGATATTTATTGATCAACACCAGAAAATGGAAGAATGAGGCATGACACTAGCGTTTTTTAAAGTATAAATTTGTTAATTAAAGAAGAATAACGATGTTATATAACAAGCTTACCATACATATATCCTCTATCCGCAATATATTCTTCTTTATCTTTCTATTCGTTTTTTGTCTTTATCTTAAACACTTAATTTGTAAATTGTATTTTCATGTTTATTATTTTGTTTTCTCTGAGTTTTTTTGGACTTGGGTATATTTATAAACCTTAAATGACTTTTATGTATTTTAATTATGTGCTCGTTATTCATGTGATTTCTGTAATTATGAGTTCAAACGTGCATCTGTTTCGTGATCTTACCAAATGGCTGCAATGGACGACCAGTACTGATTAAATATCACTGACACTGAATTGGGACCAGTTTGTGACACATTTGTAGAATATCACCTGTTGCTAGTTTAGTTCATAATTTTCTATGTTGCAATGTGTATCACAAATAAATTTTTATTTCTTTATTTCTTCCAATGCAGAAAGTATAAACATCTTTAGTAAATGAATTTCTCTTCTTTAAGCAGATTCCTCCAGGTTGTCTAAATCTTGAAAACCCTAAACAAAATTGTCACTATATGCTGCTTCTAATGAACGCCGCAACACGTGCAAACCAAATACATGTTTAAAAAACAATATCGTATTTGTTAATTACAGGAAGATGACAAGGTGATGGAGCTAGTGGCTAAATACGGACCTAAGAAGTGGACACTTATTGCTAGACACCTGAAGGGCAGGATAGGGAAGCAATGCAGGTAAATGTGCTTCAAAATTAAAACTTCAATTACTTCTCTGTAGTAGTGGAAACAAAGCGACAGCGACGGCAAGCGACGAGTCTGAAGCTTTTGATGACTACCGACGCCCATAAACATCCGGATACTTGTTATGTATATGTGTGGCCCACCTTTGACCTTTCCCTCTCCCTTCCAATGGTACATTGGCTCAAATTTACTCCCAAATGGAACACGAGAGGTGTCACTTTAGCGGTATCTTGTAAGCTCGAGGTACACATTTTCTAGGTAGGAAGGAACTACAGGAATTTTATTTAGGAGGAGGTAGGGCCATGCATGGTTCATAACACTACATCCTCCTATGCAGCGCAATTGGGCCGGCGCGGCCAGAAAGGTGCTTCTCGCTCACATAATACCCCCGTAAAGTGACAGCGTTACTGTCGCGTTTCGTGCGGTTTGTGAATAATCGGGGGCTCATTGGCGGGGGGGGGGGGATGATAGCAGAGCAACGAATGTTCATGGGTGTCGGTAGTCATGAAAAGGCTCCGATTGCTCGTTTGTCCCCTTGTGATATAAAAGACCTTGCCGGTCTGTCGGCTCAATTTGGCAGCATGGCACTGCGTACCACTAAAATTTAATTTTTCTGTCAACACAAATATGTAAGTTTTCGTGGGCTTTTTACCCCTTTTAACCCAATAAATGAAACTGGGTAAAACCACTGTACACTTAGTAAATTAATAAGCATAATTCAATAAATATTCCAGAGAAAGATGGCACAATCATTTAAATCCGTGTATAAAGAAAACTGCCTGGACAGAGAACGAGGACAGAATCATATACCAAGCGCACAAACAGCTGGGCAACCAGTGGGCTATGATCGCCAAGCTATTACCAGGGAGGTGAGTGGTCAACCATTACGTGTTAATGTAGAAAGGGCTACCAAGTAAGAGGCTAAACATAGGCATTTAAATGTGTAAGGGGAAATAAAAAAGTTGTCTTTCAGGTCTGGTGTACATAAGTCCATACATTTGTCGTCTCCATATACACCTAGGAAATAGTCTTTAGATACAAATTGTTTGTTGTATACTAAAACATTAAATATTTATTCTATACTCTAGACTTTTTACTCAAATTGTAACTGACTGGTCTGTTGAATGTTACATTTGGTATTGTGACAATCCTTAATATAGAGAATAAAGACCAAAAATCTTACCCTGGAAAAAAAAACCAAAAGATGGTTTGGAAATTTTGGTACGAACAAACCCAACGTTTCATGACCCTTGCTGACCATACCTATACGCCTAATTCTAATGCACATCATTTAATTTTTCTTTATATATAGCATATTGTTGTCGATATGTGAGAGTCCGTTCCGGGAAGGGCTGAAGGAATTTGGATGTTTATGGGCGTGGCTAGAAAAACACCCTTATCCAGGTATTATGTGGGTCCGCCCACTAATTCTATAAAACAGCAACAGTACACGTTACGAATATCATATCACATTTTAAAAATCTAATTAATTATTTTCAGAACGGACAACGCAATAAAGAACCACTGGAACTCGACGATGCGACGCAAGTACGAGCCGGAGCTGCTGGACCGATTCGAGACGTTGCGCCGCAAGACCGTGCGCACCAAGCGGTTCGACGGCAGCGCGCCCGCAGAGAAAGTACAGGTCGCATACAATGATGTAAGTGTGGCCATAACTATGTATATAAAACCTTTAATTAACTGCCTCGTCGTCTAAGTGGTAAGCATGTTCAGCCACAGACGTGATGCTCCGGGTTCGAATTCCGGATCGGACCATACAAAAAGTGTTATTAGGATTTTTCAAAAATCCGGAGTTAAGAAGTTGGCGATGTTACACCCCCGTGCCTCGGAGAGTATGTTAAGCCGTCGGGCCTGCGCCTGATTTGTCTCCGGTCGTGTTGGTTTGCCGTCCCATGAGAGTAGGAGAATGAAGGAATAGAGAGTGCATTTGTGTCTGCTATAGACGCTTGAGCTTGCTGCTGTAGACACTTAGCGCTATTATGTCCCACGCAGATGGATCTCTCAATAGAGATTACCGCTGTAGCCGAAATTCGGCTAGGACGAGAGACTAATACTACTAAATAAAACCGTTCCGTTACTCAGTGACTGACTGACGGACAACGCAGAGCCGAAACTACTGAACGCAAGGAGCTGGAAATTGGCATGTAATTTGTAAATACAAAAGTGAAAAAGGTGAAAAATTTATGTGAAAGTTCTGCACCATTGACGTTAGTTCACACTGGTGAAACCGCGAGGTGCTGCTACACTATAAAATGAATAAATAAAACCTTTATTTGCCAAAACACACTCTAAAAATTATATATTTTTGTAATGTGCACAATAAAGAACATTTCATCCACTCATTCATGCTTAATATTATACATAGGATGCATATATATTTATCACTAAGGGCCGGTTTAACTGATTATTAATAAAGTGACAACTAGCCAGGTACTGCACCACTCTAAGTATCATTTAAGTGCTTGTATAAACTTTGTTCAGTTTGACATTCGATGAGCTCACAACGTCGCAAAATACTTAATTCCTATGTATTCAAATTGAATGTTATAGTATTCTAATAATAATAATAATTAAAAGTGTAAAAATAATTTTGAATCATCATTTATTACGGGGATTTCCCGTCTCGGAATTCCTGGACCGATCCGATGTGCTATAGCGGGTTTCAGCGACGGCACTGGGGTCGGTCCCACGCCTTGATATAGTAAACGTGTAACAATGAGACCTTTCCCCTGCCAGAGCACATGGGCGTCGGACGGATTGAACGAGTCCACCCAGAGCACGTCATCTAGCAGCGGCGCGCCGTCGCGCCAGGTGCAGCACTTCCGCCGCCTGCTGCGCGAACAGCTGACGCGGCTGCAGGCGTCCCCCGAGCGGCCCGACACCTCCCAGCTGGTGCAGGCCGACCGCGTGGAGATAATGCAGTCACCCTTCAAGTGAGTACCTCTGTTCGCCTTAACAATGCACTGATGTAAGTGTTATCTGTCGACACGCAATCAAATGGTTGCCTATATAAATGAAAATCACATAATACCGCCGTAAAGTGACATCTTCAGCGTCACGTTTCGTGCGGTTCGTGAGTAGCCGGTGGCCCATTAGATCTCAACATCCAACTATGAGATTGTTATATTATCCTTATTGCACTTGATGACTACGGACTCTCATATACATCCGCACAGTTGTTATGCCGATGTTTTCCATTAATTTCCTGCCCCTCTCCAATGGGCCACTGGCTACTCACAAACAGTATGTAACACGACACCGAAGATGTCATATTACGGCGGTATCATGTGAGATCCCCTAGTAAACCTTTAATTGTGACGCCACACTACAACTGTCAATTCATACCATACCACAAGTGGCCTGCGGCAGACACAATTGTTGTAGTTGATACTCAAGTCCTCATAACACCGGACGGACGATCTTAGCTATCTTAGTCCGATGGAAGCTCCTAAATGAACTCAGCATCAACAAAGCGTAGGATGTCCTTATATTAATTGCTTTTTTATTTCGCAGATTTGTCAACATAGAATGCCTGCCAGCCGACTCACCTGTAAAGAATTTCCTAAGCAGAGTGCCGTCAGAGAGTGATGTCAGTGGTACAGGTAAAAAATCTTGTGTAATATACAACGTCTTAGTTATAGTAAACATACTTTTCCCAGCATCGTACAAAGCTGTTACTATGTTGGAAAACATAATAGTATAGTTCTTTTTTACGGAAAACTTATATGTGCGCTGTATCTACCGCTTGCGTTCTCACTGAACCAGTCTATATTTTATGCTCATTTTTCAGTGACCTTTGATTTACAAGGAGAATCGAGTAAAGAAATAATCGTCCCTTCGGTGTACAATTCGCCTAAGAAGAAGGCGACGGAAACCAACAGCCCTCCTCCCATACTGCGGAGGGGGAGGGTCAGGAGGCAAGGAGTCACCCCCAACCACAACGTGAGTCAAAGTATTGTATCGAAAGTTCTTCTTGATGGCCATAATGTGAAATCTATAGTTCTTGTAACCCTTAAGTCCCCAAAACTGTCGATCTGTATGTGGTCGATTTTCACAAAATTTACTTATGGATTTTCATGCGGTCTTAAAAAAATTGACGAAATGATTCCCGACAAAAGGTTTTAGTGTATAATTTGTGAAGACAGCAATCCAGTTCGTATTATATACGGGTGTATATTAAAAAATAATGACAGGAGACCAACACATAGATGAACTTATCAATTATCACGGAATAGAGTACGAGTACTGCGGTGGAGTAGTTACACCGTCTATCGCCATCATGTCTAGTTAGACAAGACCCGTATAAAATGAGCTATGTTGTCACGTTTGGTGCCCTTTATCCGCTGATCTTGTGGTAGTGATACAGTGGGGCAGTAGGAAGGAAGTGTTTCTATATTGCATGTTCAACATAATAATTAATAATAATATAAGTAAATGGAATGTTTGCAGGCATGGTCGGAGACGGTGTCGAAGGCTCTGGAAGGCGCGACTCCCATCAAAGCTCTACCGTTCAGTCCGTCGCAGTTCCTCAACTCTCCGGCGGGCATCTCCTTCCCTGCGTTCGACTCCACACCGCTGAGACAGGGGCCAAGTATCAAGGTAACTTCTCTCACAACATTCAACCATTATAAAGTCTTGGAAGTACAACTTCTTTATACATATTGGCTTGAGAGTAACGTGGCGAATTAATCGCCTCGTTTTCGTTTCGGGAGGG
>JAFELO010010709.1:1089735-1118325 GCA_017140195.1 Eumaeus atala | reverse complement strand
GTAGAGTAGAGTAGAGTAGAGTAGAGTAGAGTAGAGTAGAGTAGAGTAGAGTAGAGTAGAATAGATTAAAATACGAGTATTTGCGGAATTGTTGCCGAATTTAGTTACTACTACTAAGACAATAGACCAGATTTAAAAAATAGATGACTCCTACATGACATTGCCGTATTGTGAAAACTTCGGAAACTTATTTTTAGTAGCGCTGGACCGAGTCATCGAGGATCGAGGTGAGCGAGAGGTACTTCCTCGGTCGTGCCGGCCCAATTCCGTTGTATAAGAGGATGTAGTGTCATGCACCATGTATGGCACTACCCTGTCCTATGCAGCATGGCACTACCTCTTGATTAAAACGTCAAAGTAGTAGCAAGAATAATGTTCTTATACACTATTTGCGAATTTATAAAATAATGTGCAACTTATTTATTTTATACTTAACGATAGATAGTAACAAAATTTTTATATTTAAAATTGGTGGTAATGAGAGTCTAATATACTTATTAATCTACTACGGCAAGTTCATCAACCCCCAAGAAGATAAATATTTTTCTATATAGAATACGGGGCAAACGAATAATGGGAGCTTTTTTTTCTACCACTAACGCTCATGAACATCCATATAATTATCAAGCCGATACGTTGCTCTCCTTCCTTCTCCCCCCGTGGGCCTCCAGCTACACACAAACCGCATGAAACGCGACACAGAAGATGTCACTTTACGGCAGTAATGTGTGAGTGAGAGGTACCTTCCCGATCATGCCGGCAAAATTCCATTGCATACTCCCTATGTAGTGCCATGCGCTATACATGGTACAACCTCTGCAGTATGGCACTACCTCTTCCTAAATTAAAATTATAGTAATGTCGATGGGTGGAGCCTCCGAGCTTCTGGCAATGCTCTCACAAAACAATCAGAGAACCATTATCACATACAATTAACCGTAAGCCGACTCACAGAATTATGAATACAATGATATTAGGCATGTCGCCTTCTTATCATTTTCTACTTATTTATCACACAAAGATTCAAACAACTTTACGGTTCGTTTAGCAACATAATCGAGGCGGAGCCGCCCTCGTTTACGGAGAACATTTGCGAATTTACTTACGTACAACGCTTTACCCAAGATCTTTTATTTAAAGAATTCTTAATAACATTTTTATCGGGCTGATAGGGAAATTACCTGGTAACATTTGTTAAACGATATCAAATGCTCGAAGGTGATGTACGTACACATCTGCAAGGGCTTACAAAATAGGTTTTTTATAAGAGATGGGTCAAATGAGTAGGCTGTTAACCCAATTCGAGTCCAGTACCTTGGTCACAGATGGACTGAGATGACAAGTGTCCTGATGTCATAAGTTATTAAAAGTGCCCGAAGATTTTATATAATTAGTTGGTTATTCTGATTAACGCAGAAAGTATCGTGCAACTTTTATCTGTTTGGATTACTGCGATCAAATCCGTTTAAGTAGTTTTGTTATAAAATACAATAATTTACATAATTACGTACGAACTATGTACATTTCACAGGAATTAGTTAGCGTAGCTCTTCCTTCCTGTGCTACGGAGAATGTCACCCGATATTTAAGTGACCACAAAACGTGTGAAGCTGATTAATTCAAATAGACATTAGATTGAAAAATATGTCCTTTTCAGAGGTATATTCGATATGGATTGAACCTAGATCAGTGCGAAGAAAAGTCCTCACTGCGTGTATTTTTCAGGATTTTAAAGACACCTTATACTTGAAGCAGATTAGAAAGAATTGTGAAGGCATAAGGCTGCAAACGGGCAGTCAGAGCCAATTGGGAACTGTCGATGTCCATTAGCGGATGTTTTTCCGCCCTGCCCCCTCTCCTCCTATAGGTCATCGGAAACTGACATACGCCATGAAATACGATAGCTTATCTGTTATTTTGCGGCGGTTCCGTGTGAGTGAGATGTACGTGCCATGATGAGCCAGGAGTCACAGCTTGTCAGCTGCCATGCAGCATCACACTGCCGCTTACCAAGATACCACTAGCCCACTAAAAAGTGCTCGCTGCAACATGGCTATTCAATAGTGGCGATGAAAATCCGACTAATGTTATAAACACGACAATTTTATATGTAAGTTTGTAAGTAATCATCAAATCGAATTTGGATAAAATTTGACACAAATATACACGTAGATAACATCTAGAGGATTCCAAAGAAAAATATTTTTACCCTAAAAAAAAAAAAAAACTCACAGGGCTACATTCAACATACACACACATAACTAGTTATTACAATAAAAATAATTTTACTGATTTTGTCGCGGCTTATTTAATTGTTTAGCTAGCCTGACGTTTCATAAGCTTTACAGCAACCATGGTCACGGGTGTTTCGTAAAAGTAGTTCTATTGAAATGAGTAACATCCGCGTAAGCTTAAGACATCAGTACATAACTACTTGATCAATATAACCCTATGACATTACTTCTTCACTGTCAATATCACAATATCGATTCACTCCGGTACAATTTGTACACTGTTTGCATATACGATATATTTAATCGATGTTTATTGCATTCATCAGCGAGCTTTAATGGCTTTTTATGAAAGGATTAATGCTGTATTCGCACTTTATAGTGTAACAAGTCTATATCGTATTTAATCTAAATATTTAACAAATGAATATAACAAATGAATATATATTCATCTGTATATTTGTAAAAGGACGCCGTTGCTGGGTTGCAGCCGAATAAGACCGGCGTAACGATAGAGCTCACCACGGTTCAAGCCTTGTCGTGGCAGTGCGGCTCAGTAGCTTGTGATGAATTGAGACAACTTTGGAGATGACAATTGAACCGAGGAGGGGCTTATCTTTGTACCTCTCTTATAAGAGGAGAGGACCTAAGGGCAGGAGAACGAGCCGCTCCTTGTAGCCCTCTTGTAAGAAGAGGGGACAACAGAGCAAAAGGTGGCGGTGCTTTTGCGCCCCGGGCAAGCGGCGGGGATGGTATCCCCCTTGTCCGGGCCGTAAAATTTAATTGTATTGACCCAAAGTTGGTGCTGTTGTCCTTTGGTGTGTGACAACACCATCTATGGAGGTGGCGTCATTCACATAGGGGCTGACTAGCCGTCAAGGTACCTCGATGATTTGTTGTTCCGGGGCACTTCACCAAAAGTGGCACTGATGGCACTTCCGGTGGTTTTTGTAGGTATTCGGCGCTACAATGTGCCGCGAGCCCACGGCCAGTGAAGGCGCGTAAATTCGTTTCGTACAAAACAAAACAAAAAAAGGTACGACGACTCAGATTTACAGGCTCTATCACAGAAGCACTCGTAAAAATATCCACGGCATGTGAGTACCTATATCAGGCGGAAAGGTCGAGACCTACGCTCCCCTGTTCTAAATACTTTTAGTAATAGATATATTATAACCTTCGCACCGGCCTATATAACATACGATTCAACTGTTGCCTTACCCAACATGTAGGAATAACAAGCGAGGTGAAACGAAATTATTCCAAAGCATTACCCTAGCTTAAATGTTGGTATATTTGCTAATGGAAACACCTAAATCCCATCCGTTAGTTACTCCGGCGCAATCAGAATCCAGCAATCCAGATAATGTCAGTGTTACGAGCGTCCACTCGTTGACCCAGATCTGTTGTGTAGCGTAAGGGCGAGTACACAAGAGAGACACGATACAACGCAAAACATCGTAGTACCGGCTCAGCTGCAATGAATCATATTTTATATTTCATCATTATTATCAAAATCATGGTTTTCTATATAGATTTCATAGATCGAGATCCAAACGGTGATCCGACATTATGATTCTATTAATAATAAATCCCTGATTATGATAGAATCTTATTTCTGTAACGTTATTATTTTAATAATTATACCACTTAAGTAACACAACATTGTGCGCTAAGCCTCGCAGTTAAAAACTCACTTTTCAAAGGAAAGTGTCAGATCCAAAAGTAATCCTGTAGACGAAGGTACTTGTAAATACTTAACGTGTGTAACTTTATATGATTAACACACATCAGCTATGTACGGCCATTTCCCGCTGACGAAATATATTACACGCATTTAACTATGCGTACATAATTTAGGCGGCACCCATTTGCGTAATTGAACAATTTATTCTATCATGTTAAGGGATAAAATCAGTGAAGATATCTATTTCACATATGTGACGTGTTTATTGCTTGGCCACCTTGTTGAAAATAAGCCCGTAAAAGTCACAGTTGGTCTAGAACAGATCATTCCGGAAAAAAAGTTATAATATGCATGGTCCGCAATATAAAAAATTGTATATATATTTTTTATATTGACCATGCAGGTTTAGGGAGACGATAGGGGGAGAGACCCCACTCTTTTCCCGCACGATGGGAAGAGATGTATCGGGTTGATTGTCGGCGTACCTTACAGTAACTATTTTTGGGACCGAAAAGGGGGAAGCGGTCCCCCTCCCCACACTAGTTGGTGGGATGGAATTGGTTCTAGCAGGAAAAATGCATTTATGCACCATCCATCGGACCCAAAGGGGCCTGAAGTGTGTATCGGGCTCAGGTCGTTAAGCGATTGCTACTACCGACCAGGAACTGATGTCCGTTAGTTGGCCCTATTAGCATTTTACTGCGGGAGCGTGTCTTGGTGTTTCTTTGTTTGTGTTCTTTGACGGACTTTGCTACTGCTCTCGCGATTGCGTCGTCGGCGTCGTGCAATACGTGCTTCGGCCGACGATAACGGGAGTCGGTTAATAACGTCGGATCGTATTCCGACGTTTGGGCGATTTTGTGATTAAGGGCACGGTCGAAGGACTTTTGAGACAGCTCTTTGAAGTGTCCTTTAATCGAGGTCAATTGAAAGTCGCACGTAGGTCGATGTTTCAGAATGCGTAAGAATCTTTTTTGCATTTTCTGCAAACGTTCAGTTTGGGTAGGATATGTGCGCGAATGCTGCACTGCCATACGACATGATCGGTCCATTCGACCGTAATATACAAAGTGAGCTTATGTCTATACACCATTTTGCTATTTTTGTTTATAAGAGGATAGAGTTTAAAAAGGACATGTCGTGCCTTTTTCAGAACGTGATCTATATGAATCTTGAAGCTCATCCACCTATCGAGAGTGACTCCCAAGTATTTCACCGTCTCTGCTCTGGGTTACCGTAGAGCAGGATGGAAGGCATGTTTCCTCGTCTATGCGAGGGGTGAGTTGGTGAAAAGGGTATAGACTAACTCTTTTCCGCATTAACCTCTATTCTTCATAATAAGAACCATTCACCGAGTTCGGTGACGGCCTTTCGGAGTAGTTTGGCTCCGTAGTTGGGAGGTATCTAATGTACAGTGCGGTATCATCCGCAAACATTGCCAGTTAGACGCTGGGGTATCGCGGTATGTCGCTAGTGTACAGATTGAAGAGATTGGGAGAGAGAACCGATCCTTGCGGACAACCGGCTCTGAGGAGACGAGGGGAGGACAGGGTGTGCCCTCCACTCTGTAGCGGAACTGCCTATTTGCTAGGTATCTGTTTACGAGCCTGTCAGGCAGTCCTAATTGGTATAGCTTGAAGATGAGGCCTTGATGCCTAATCTTGTCAAATACCTTTGCCATGTGGCCGGCCCTGTCTTTTGAGTCCCGTTAGTACGCAGTCCGTAAGGTGGTGTACTTGTTGTGGCCAGCTGTGGCTGTCGCGAAATGCGAACTGCTCGTCTATTCCTCACGTATCACGGTTTCTAGGCGTGCGGGAATTATCCCTTCATAGATTTTATCTAACGAGCTTATGGGTCGGTAACTAGTGGGCTCCACCCGGGGTTTCCCCAGTTTGTGTATGCCGATCACTATGGCTTCCTTCCATATGTCTGGGAAGGTGCATTGCGCCAGAAAGAGTGCAAAGCGCCAAGGGCGTTAAAAATGCACACTAGGAGCTGTATAATAACGGGAGGCAGCTGTTTCAGCGCATTATTGGCTATTCCTTTGGGAACGGGGTCCCTCTTTGAGTGAAGGTTTATTAGATCCTTTACTTCTCCTGTGTCCACCAGAATGTGGGAGGGGTCTGTAGTGAGGGAGCTAGGAATGCATTGACTGTTTAGTGTGTCGGATAGACACTTCGCTTTTTCTTCATCCTCTAGTGCAGGTAATCGATTTTCGTGTTAAGTGGTGGCATTTCAAGCACCGGTTCGGATTTCATAGCCCTCGCTAGTGGCCAGTGGGTCGTATGAGACGGAGATTGTTCGCTGACGAAGTGATCCCATCTCCTGTTTATTTGGTATAGCCTTTTTGACATTTCTTTCGAGTTGTCGGTTGGCTTGCCTGCACACTTCGCCTCCGTTGGGATCGTGCAGACGTTTAGCCGCATTTTTTCGACAGATTAGGTCCCTAACGTCGTCGTCCTAAGGTTCAGGAGGGGAGGGTTTGACTAGGGGAAGAGGCGGGGTTCGCCCATTGGGGGAAAGGTAGACTTTCAGGTCCTTCAGGATTTATCCTCTTTGGCGTCTCTATCGGAAGCCGAGATGGGGCGGAAACGCCTGTTCACGGAGGGATCGGAAGACGTCACGCATCGTGGCCAAGCGCGGGAAGGCGCACACTCTGACCGAAGATAGAGCTGCGTTGAGGGAGCGAATTTCGGACGAGAGGGAGGAGGAGTTTGAGAACGCACTCAGGAAGAGGGCTTTTCTTAAATAGAAGGAGGTGAGGATCTTGCCCGGTGGGGGCTCCGGTAGTCCTTGATGACGTAGGGAGTTGCGGAACCGAGGAAGTGATGGTTGTGGCGGAGGTAAACCTCCACTTAATTCTAGAGTTGACGGGGAAGTCCTCCAACTTGAGGGGGGGGAGGTTTGCCTCGAAAATTAGTAGGCAGCAGGTTCCATCAGAGACATGCTTGAGTCTCTAGTGGTATGCACGGAGAGCGGAGAGGTGAAGCCCCTGCAGGTGGACAACTCGCGTCTGCAAAGGGAGCTCAGAAATCTGAGGGAGGAGGTCCGCGCCTACAGGCGTGATTTCGAAGAAGGGAGGAAGAAGTCGGCCGAAGTGACTGTTGGGGTCCCAAACTCTGCCGACTTTATGAAAGAGGTTGCCCAAATGGTGGGCAATATAGTCGACGCAAGGATCTCGAGCCTCGAGATGAGGCTCCCTCCTGCTCCTCCTTGCCCTCCCCCTCTTGCTGGGGACGGCAAACCGTTGGCGAAGGCTACATGGGCAGCGATTTTGGCTAATAAGACGGCGCCGGCAGCCACTGCCAAGGGAGCTGATGTCCCTGACCCGCAGGAGTTCCCTGCGCTACCCCAACCTTCAAAGGGGAAAGGGAAGGGGAAAGGAACATCCGGAAAGGGACGCCAGGATTGAACAGCATTCGGTCCCTTCGCCAAAAAGCCTGCGGCACCAGCACCGCCTGCGAAGAAACTGCAGAGACCTGTGTCATCTGCGACACCGGCGAGGAAGGAGGCAGCGAAGCCGAAGCTTATGCTCCCTCGTTCCTCGGACGTAATCTTGAAATTGCGGCCGGAAGCAACGGATAAGGGGGCTTCTAATGCTACGGCGCTGCTGAAGGCGGAGCGGGAGGTAGATCTGGGGGGGCGGGGCATCGGCCCACTCCGGATACGCCAGTCGGCAACAGGGGCGCGGCTTTTGGAGTTACCAGGGACCGCGAGCGGCAAGCAAGCAGACTTGCTTGCCGCTCGTCTAAAGAATGAAAAAAAAAAGCTGTCTGAGTATGCGGAGGTGAGGAAAAGAAGCCGGACGTAAGGGTCACCGGCCTGAGAAACGCAGTCATCTCGGAACGGCTGGCGTCCGCGGTGGCCAACGGAGCGGGCTGTAACCCGGACCAGGTTCTCGTGCGGAATCTTCGGACGGGGCATTTTGGCACGGGTACAGCCCATATCGAGCTCCCGGCAACGGCAGTAAAGAAGCTGCTACAGGCTGGGACCATAGCGGTCGGGTGGAGCAGCGTGAACGTGTGAAACGAGTGGCGGCACGTCCCAGGCATTGTTTCCGCTGCCTGGGAATGGGGCAATTGTCTAGTACATGCCCCGGTGGCACTGACCGTAGCACCCTGTGCTACCGCTGCGGTCAGCCCGGCCATTAGGCCAGTGGATGTTCTGCGACCGCTCGTCGACGCTGGCAGACCGTCGGGACACGTGATGGGGGCATGTCATGTAAGCCCCCCGTCGAGCGCGGGAAAGTTCCCACTTCTTCTCAAAGTGGGAACCGTTCGGGGTCGGATGTTGAGACGGCCCAATATGCCTCGCCCTCTCAGCGTCGTCCAGGTAAACGTCAACTACTCCACCAGGGCCCAGGACCTCTTCCTGCAGTCCATGACGGAGTGGCCGATCGACGTTGCAGTCGTAGCCGAGCCGTACGCCATGCCCTCCAGTCCAAGCTGGGCTGGGGACAAAGACGGCTCGGTGGCGATCGTGGTGCGGCCTGTAGCCGGCCCCTACTCGTAGTCAAAGCGAGGGGCCGTGGGTACGTGACGTTGGTTCGGGGAGAGGTGGCGTTCATAGGGGTTTACTTCTCTCCGAACTGCAATCTGAGAACGGTTTCTCGAAGTTCTAGGGCCGCTGATAGGGCAGATAGCTCCCCGCCAGGTGTTCGTAGTTGGAGACCTCAATGTCAAGTCTACGGAATAGGGAAACCCGGTCACGAACCCGAAAGGGAGGGAGGTGGATATGTGGGCGGTAGCTGTCGGACTGTCCCTCCTCAATGCAGGGACAATCTAGACGTGCGTGCAATGAACGGGAGGTTCCGTGGTGGACGTCACGTTCGCCACGGCGGCCATCGCACGCAGAGCGGAGGGGTGGAGGGTGGAGACGGAGGTGGAGACACTCTCGGACCACCGCTACATACGGTTCGAAGTGTCTCCGTCTTCCGTTCGTCCGACGTCAACGTCGTCGTCGTCTAGGGGGAAGAGCCGGTTGCCGCGTTGGGCTCTTACTAGGCTCAACCGGGAGCTGGCAGATGAGGCCGCCATCGTCGGCCATTGGAGCCTCCCGCCGCTGTCGGAGTTGGGGGTAGACGAGGCGGCTGGTCATATCTGCGACGCATTACTTGCGGTGTGCAGAGCGGCCATGCCGTCCGCGAAGAGTCCGCCCCAGCGGCGGGCGATCTATTGGTGGACGGCCGAATTATCCGGCCTCCGGGCCGCCTGTACAGGGGCCAGGAGGCAGTACATCCGGAGCTAGCGGAGACGACCCCAGGACGTCGACAGGGACGACAGTCCACGTGGAAAAGGTGAAGTTCCTGCAGCAGGCCATTTGCCTAGCCAAGGAGGAGGCCCAGCTGCCTACAGCAGCTGTAATCCGGTGTCTGTCAGAGTATGGTGACGTATGGTGCTCCGGTTTGGGTGGATCGTCTCGCTGCGAGAACCTTCTTCTGCGAGACCGTCATGTCCCAGAAGGAAGCCGACGAGCGCGTGAGAGAGGAGGCTGTCGACGCGGCCTCCCCCCGCCGACGACGAAAGGGGGTACGAAGGAAGCGCTATCTGCAGCGCCTTCAGTAGTGCCCCTGTGTTCCGTGTCGGGCCGGGATGGGAACCCGGTCCACTTCAAAAGACACGGCGTCGTGGGGACTGTCATAGAGTAGCCGTACAGTCTCCGAGGAGGTGAAGTCTAGCCTTTTCGCCAAGGCCAGCCTGTCGCTGAAGGGGTCCTGTTGCCTGCAGATCCGGGACCCTCCACTAATAGCGGCTGAAGGCTCCCGTAGAGGTTTAGTTGGTATTGCTACCCAATGGCCGAGTTCGACACAGGTTGGGGGTCTATCCGGGCTCCCAGATATCATGCGTAAATGCATTCCCCTTCGCCGCCAAAAAAAAAAGGTGTCACTTTATATAGAAGATCTCCGTGCAGTAGCTGGTCCTGGATGAATGCAAGTAGCAGGAGTTCGGTCGCCTTTCGATCGGGCGTTAATTCGATAAGGGCTTATAATGAGAATGATTACATTTCGCGGGCGGCATCGTGTGATTGAGAGGTACCTAAGTAATCGTGTCGGCTTATTTCGGCCGCAACACAGCATGGTACTACTTCCTGTCAAGTCAAAGGTCTAAACTGGTAGCATTCGTTCAATATGCTGACCGATGAACGAAGACATTCCACCACCTGAAATAAGAAATTTGGTGTACAATATTTTCTTACAAGAAAACACCCCTGGCTTTACGTATGTAATATATTGATCCAGTACCTAATAGAATACAGCATATACCTATAATCGCAGGGGCTGCCAAAATATTTCAATACGTTTCGGAACCCGCAGGTAACTTACGCAAGTATATAAAGATTGGCAGAATAACGTCCAACATATGTTCTAGCAAGCGAGATATACCAAGAGAGTCGGTCACGTGTAGATATTAAATTCAGCTCAGCCGCTTACGATCACGCCTTGTCTTGCCGTCATTAATCACAGTCATAAACCGTCCAACTACAAGATGACTGTAGGTACGCCGGTAGATGTGCCATTACATTTATAATCATAAGCGGCTGTTTTGATGTTCGTACAAATTCGATTTGATAGGATTGTTTTTTCTCTTCGAAATTATGACGTGTATATCATTTGTTTTTAAACTTAATGTTTCAAAATAAAATAATTAATAGTTATAATAATAATACGTTGTATTTTTGCTAGTAGGCAGTCGATAGTTGTATCTACTCTACAACCTCCAAATACTATCATCTGACCAGCTCGATGGTCTTGAGATATTGTATTGTCATCTAATCTTCATACAATTGCCAAGTTTCATGATCATAAATCAGAAGTGCATGTGACTTAGTTTCTGAGGTTTTAATACGAAGGTTTTTTTTAATAGAATAGAGGGGCAAACGAGAATTCAGAGCCTTTTTACAACAACCGACGCCCCACATAGTTACTATGCTGATGCGTTGCCCTCCTTCACCTCCCCTATCCCAAATGGCCGCAGTACATTACATGGTACGGAACATCAGTGAATCCTTTTCGTATTTGGCTATTGTAATAACTAAGAAAGGACGCACTCGAACGGACCTTTACATACTGTACTGATGATCCGTTCTGAATACATCAATATCTACTACGATACATGTTTTTGGCATACAGTAAAATTGACATACGGGCGAATTGGAACAAATTAATAATAATCACGCGTCGTGGAATAAATTTCCATTAATATTTTACATACGGAATTTTATCAACGCGCGATTGGACGCGTAAATTATTTAAAGTGAAATTATTATAAGTATCTTGCCTGTAATTGAAAATGTTCATGAATTACTTGGTAACAGGAAAAAATAAAAAAAACCTGTTCAAAGCTTTTTTTGTACTTATTCCACGTACGTAAACCAGCAATGAATGTAAAATGTAACACTTGAGCTAAAATTATGTTTTTAAGTATAGTTAAAATTCAACGTAAGTGAATAAAATAGATTGTCTTAAAATATCGCATCGGGGGCCAGAGGCAATGGAATCGAATCGATTTTTTGTAACTATTTATGTCTATAAATAAATAAAAATCTCCTACTCGTCGATTCCATACCGATTAAAAAAGGTGGTAGTGATAGCAAAAAATCACTTTATCATTTTGTAAATTGTGTACATATTTTTATCGTGTATTCTGTAGGTACTTACTTGTTGTGGGCATGCTTAATAGTATTAGTAGGAAATAGTTTGCTTGGATCCAAAAGGCCTACCCTAATGACAGATTAATGAGAACTGTTTAACAAGACCTACCTCTTGCCATTCTGAATTCCATCGGAATTGGGTTAGCACGATCGGGAGGTACCTCTCAGTCACATCGTACCGGCAGTATTTCTGCGTATCCGGTAGCCCATTCGAGAGGAAGAGGAATAGAGACCAATTTGGAAATTGCATAACTATTATGCGGATGTTTATGGGTATATCGGTAGATACCAAAAGGTTCCGATTCCTTGTTTGCCCTCATATAATACTAAAAAAACCTGTCACCCATAATTATCATCTTGATCCACCGATCAAGGCCTGACCTAGTTATCAGACGCGCTACAGCCGCTCTTGTCAGCAATACGGACTCTTGAATGTCGTTATAAAAAAAAATAGAAAGAAAACTGTGACACTTAAGATAGCTTTACTAGCCTACGAGTAATAGTCGACTAACTCTCCACGAAGATAACAAACAACTAAGTTTAACATGTTTTTCGATAGAATAGTGGCGAACGAGCAATCGGAGTCTTTTTACGGCTACCGACGCCCTTGAACTCCCACGAAATTACTATGTCACCAGCTACGCACGAACTGTACGAAACGTGACATTGAAGATGTCACTTTACCGCGGTTTTATGTGAGCGAGAGGTACCTCCCCGGTCGTGCCGGCTCAATATCGTTACATAGGAGAATGTAGTGTGAAGCACTATGCATGACACTACCTCCTCCTATACAGAATGGCACTACCTCATGCAGTAAATATCTTTAAAATACCTAATTTTCCACTCATCTTTAATCATTAGATTACTTCAAGATAATCTTAAAAAGTAAATAAAACCATTTTGGCGCCTACTGTTTCTACTTAGTAATCTGTTATTAGAAATATAGAACACTTTATTATAAGAGCTCCTCCCTAGTCCGTACAGATGAGCAGCAAATTACACCTTGGATATAGTTCGCAACTACATAAAGTTAATAGTACCACACCTTTAGAGAGATTTGAAACAGTCTCAGAATATTAACCGAACATTCTCACTCCGTTGTGTCACACTCCAATTGGTAAAGTATAAGGGCATACGCAGAGAAATACGCTATAGACCATAACATAATAATTTCTTAAGTATAATATAATTTAGTCCTTCTGACTTAGACTTAGAAACTGTCTTGTGTCGAAGTGAATCACAATGGAAAACGACGAGAAATTAATAAGCAACATCATAGCAAGATCAATGTCAACCATTTTATACGAGTTACAACAACGAGATTCAACTGGCAACTGGTGTCCATCACTAATGCCACGAAAAAGCGCGCATTCTCGCGCTAATTCAATGAAATCTTTGCTTACTGAAATCCATGTAAAGTAACTTTTAATTTTAATCACACTACGCCATTTATAAAATATCTAGGTAGTCTATCGCTTTGAGATAGTGTGTGGGTGTGTGTGTGTGTATGTGTGTGTGCGAGAGAGAGAGAGAGAGAGAGAGAGAGAAAGAGAGAGAGAGGAAGAGAGAGAGAGAGAGAGAAATAAAGATATCAAACCTAAACTTATTTGTACAAAGGCGATTAATATGTATGATGTTTGTAGTGTATGCTTTTCCTTATTAGAGCAAATGTTTGTGCGAAGCCTTTGACATTAGTTTAATAGTCATTGCAGCACTTGGGACGTAGTTAGTCTACTTAGAAGTTTGAACGATATTAAGGGATAAGCTCACGAGACGTCTCACCAGATGTTTGTTGCTACATTTGCTTCATGGGTCAAGTGTACGCACACACATCTACACTTGACACAATATTATCTAGTCCATTACTGGCCATACAATACTTCTTTTCACTTATACTTTTGTCTGATCCCTTTCCCTTTTTTAGCCCAAAGAAAAAAAAAGAGATCTAGCATTTTATAGGCATTTAGCAAATTATTCTAATTAAAAATGTGATAATTACATTGTTGTTATTGCTATACATTCGTGAAGATATAAAATGAATATTTAGATATAATACAAATATTTTGTTTGAATTGGTTCAAAGTAACTGATAAGTAACACATGAGGTGTTACTTAAATAATGATTGTTCTAATTAGGTTTTAATATGAATTATCTACACACCTTCCAAATGTCTCTAACAGAGATATAATTTGGACTTATTTTGTAGAATAAGTACAGGAAGTAATAGAAATAACTTCATTCCAGGTATCTAAATACAACAACAACAATATGTCTTCAAGGAAGCTCCCTAAATGAAACGGAGTGCCATACATCACGATCCTTATATACCTGCCTTGCCCCCTCCACATCATTACTCTCTAAATACAGGCACGCCAGTTGCGAAGACTCCTGATACCACCTTCAGTCAGTGCCCGATCAATCTGATCAAGGTACGTCAGTCTTGTGTGTTACAATAATCTGTATCCAAATACAATGTTGAAATATAATAATACATTCCAATAACTTCACAAACAATTCTAAACGCTTTTAGCAAGTTTCTCAAACACTTTATCTCTATAGACACGTTACGGAATACTTAAATTAAATCGACTTCCCAACATAGCTAAACTCCTTAAAAATCTGAGTGAAAAAAAAAATACAGTTAAAACTCCCCACCTATAAAAGGAGACCCCGTTATTATATTTATAAAACCATTTTGGAGCTAAATTGAAAAGGCCCGCTTGGGACTAATCGATCGAATGAAATATTTACAAATCCATCCTTTTTATCCTTTAATATGAACAAATCCCCGAAAATGGCATCATACAACCGGACCGATCATCTGTAACGATAAACACGTTTCGCATAGGGGACTATTCTCAAACTGCGACGATATATGTACGTTACAATTGAGAGTATTTAATAGTATACTTAAATACTAGGGATGGGTATTATAATACATTTTCGAGTCGCAAATGAAAGTTTTGATGATGATATCTTCTATCCTTACACCTTACCTTTTACATGTATTTAAACATAAACTAAGATAGTAAAAATAATACAGAAAGTAAGTAATATATGAATATTATCACCGATACAAAGATTACATTATTTTGTATGGGTATTTGTGTAAATTTATATTGTGCATTTACATTCATACAAACCTTCATATATTTACGCCTATATTTCTAATACAATACAGTACAATAAACTTTTATTTAGGATAGTTAACACATACGCTGTTACGCATTTCTATATATAATCACATTTAAAACAGCAGGTAAATGAAGAAAAAAAAAGTAAAAGTAAACAGTAAAACAAACAGAGAAGTAATAAGAAAATACATTTAAATATTAATGGCTACGGTACATGACTATGTATGGGAAAATTTACAACAGTGTAACTAACTCCTAAAATGGTACCCGCCCGGTAACACCATTACCCTGATTTTACGTGGTCCCACGTAAGGTTACAGAATAGCTAGCAAATATTTTACAATGAATTATAATAAACGTTTTAAAATACATGCATACTTTTGTATTTATTTGAAATCAACAATTACAAGAAATTCTCAGTTGTTCAATTATTTATAATGGAAAATAACATTAGCAAGTATATATATAAAATATCATTTGCCGTTTGACTCTAATGAGGTGGTTTTGTTATAACATAAATACATACATTTTAGCAGGCAATAGAGGCGTAAATCTTGTGACACTGTCGCATGTGGCTGTCCCGTTTCGCGTGGTTTGTGTTTGCGGCGGCCTATTGGGAAAGTATCTATATATTAGGAGGGCAACGCATTTACATGAGCATAATGCGGATGTCTAGGAGCGTCGACGGTGGTCGACAAGAGGTATCTGATTTCTCGAATATCGAAAACTATGGAAGAAGTTCCTTGTTTTACAAAGGCTAATTAAACAGTAAGAGAATGCTGATGTCGACATTTTTTTTGGTGTACAGAACAATGTTAACAAGTATTACAATTTCTCTCCGTGTAACGCGTACCTTAAATATTAACTTTTATTATCATTTTACGCGTTATTTTTTTTTAACATAAAAATGAGACTATCAGCACACAAAACACTTTTGCGCCCCGCTATTTAAAGCTATTCTACCTGTAACCAACAATACGCTAAGCTCTTATTGTGCGCGCTTGCTAATGTTAAGAATGTATGGCACTTGAGTGTAAATGCCGCCGTCTCCACAAATGTACTACAATAATAAAATATAAGCTTCAGAAAGCTGTGGAAACAGCGTAGTAGCATGTCATTATTGGACTCTTGCTAAGAGAAAGAAAGAAAACATTAATTTGACCACAACACTATATAAATCGACAGAACAATGAATAGAAGTTAGGAAACATGGTGCGTATTAAGGCTGCGCCAAATTAGTTAGATTCGGCATAAGGCTACTTAGGCACGCAATGCATGGTACCTAACACCGGGTTTAAACCTCACCAACATGCGTCTTCCATATCAATCAGGGATAGACGCAAATAAAAATGAAAAGCATAATAATGAAATAAATAAATAATAATAGCAATCGTCGGAATTTCCGAACCGATGCGATATGGGGCTCTTCAAGAAAAGAGTTAATCTTAAATAACGGTAACGCGCATAACCTCGGGTCATACGGATGTCTATTGGAGGCGGTAGTTACCGACCACCTGCTCGTTTGCCCCTTATCCCAAAAAAAAATTGACCTTTTTATAGTATACAGTGATAGTCAAGTCACTTTACGGCGGAATCATATTAGCGAGAGATGCTTCCCCGGTCGAGTCTGCCCAATTGCGCTACAATACAGCATACGCTACATACGCTACATTCATTTGGTCTTTCCTTACGCTACATACGCTTTTCTTTACGTCTACGTCTTTCCTTGTTTTCTCAGATTCGTATGTTGTTCGGTAGCAAGAAGGCTTGCCGAGCAATAGCTGAGTTTGCGCATAATGTTAGTGATTCTCTTAAATGAGATGGTTCGCTCTGTAAAGAAGAGCAATCGCATTTTTGAGACGCAGAAGACCAAGGCGCCAATACACGGAGGGACCGAGCGATCGCAGGCTGCTTCGCACTGGTGTCTGCTAGTACGGTGTAGGTTAAGTATTTATCTACTAAAGTAAAAACTATAAAATTATTGACGTGGCATGTTAAAAGCGTTACTAATGTTAACAAGTTCAAGCAGTTCCATTCAAATTAAAGCATAAGGAAGCAAAGAGAGACCAATGTGTCAATCTCTGTGCAGCTACGCAGGGCCATAATTATAGTGTAAAAGTGTTCTTGAGGACACAAGTGAACACTCAATTCTCCTCTCCTCTCTCCATTCATTCATTCATTCATTAGTTCATTCTCCTATATAATGAGATGGCAGTTGAATACTTGAGGGAAATCAGACGCTGGAGTTATTCTCTAACGTGTTAAGTTTTAGTAATGTCTAATAGTCTAGTAGCTATTAGAGATTAAAACTCAGACACTCCAGATCTCTCAAACTGCGGCTAGACATACTTACCATTAGATCACGAGACAGTCAAAATAATAATCTTCACTTCCTTACATTACAATAAAACTAATAAAACTAACCGTCTGAAACGCTATGAACGTCTAATAATGTAGACCGGTATTTTCACCACAGAAGGAACTGTTACCGTCTCCAAGAGCTTACCGCATCTCATTTGAACATAAATTTATGACAGCATGCTCGCTTAAAACTAATCACAGATACATACTAAATAAATTATCTGCAAAAGCTTTAAAATGTCCGTCTCGAATATCAAATAGGTACTTCTAGTGTTCACGGGAATTTTCAAATTTTATTCAGTCATCGAGAATTTCGCTAGAAATTCGTTACTCCCGAAGCGGTAAATCAAAAGTCAATAAAACCTTGAACTGTGGCCAAGTACACACAGTGTCTTTCCTTTGAGAGATATTTATGATATTCTTGAAGCTCCCGGCGGGATATTCCCGGAGTTACACTTATTCAAATCAAATTTTTCTTTTACAAGTATATTTGTATGTGAATCTCTTGCATTACTCTCATCGAAGCCTCCGTTAAGAATATTATTAATTCTTAGAAAATATTTGTATGTTATTGTACACTTATAATATAAAAATCTTACTATATATAATTAATTAATACGATATATATATATATATATATATATATATATATATATTAACTTAACAATCGTTATATCCATTGGTGAACATGAAAATCTGTTCAGTGGATTTGGAGAAAATTGATCACATACAGCTTTTGGAAATTTTGTTTTAAAGCATGTATGCAAGTGATAAGTAAATTAAATTTCCTGGCTCACTAAAGAATCCTTTCATATACATTATTATTTACTATTTAATCGTCTGCACATTATTATGTGTGTTTATGTGCAATGAAAACTCAATTGGCATCATCATTATCAGCTGGACGACGTCCACTGTTGGACATAAGCCTCCCTCCACAGAGCGCCCCAAGTTACGGTCTCGAGCCACTTGTTTCCTTTAGCGGCTCCTCGCCACCTGGAATTGAAATAGCTACGATTAAAGTCACGTGCCCATGTCGATACCGTTATATTTCGAGGAGCATAAATTTTTATTTCCTTGCACGTACTCGTTGAAATGAAGAGCTGGCGGGCACAAACATAGTGATATAGAACTGATTCACACTCGTTCACGCGTAGGAAATACCGTCTTGAGTCCTTTTGTATACTTAGAGAAATTATTACATACAGAGGTACTGGGAGATTTGCAGTAGCGCTCCTGTTATAGTAGACATTGAATTCTGATAGGAGAAAAATATGAAACATAAATAAATTAGATTAACTAAAGATTCTAAAGCGGTGGTTCAGCTCTTGAATGATTTGTGGGGCAGTCTTTGTAAGTAGGTTTATCTACTTTAATGTAGGCACGTATCACGTTCAATTCATCCTTGGGTTGGGGACTACAGGAAACGCAAATCTTGAAATATAAAAGTAAAACACTTACTCTATCCTCTAGTATTCATATTTGTAATAAAATTGTTAATTATTAAGATGCACGTGTAGTATGAGGAAGTGGCACTATCATTTAAGGAAACAAGCGGTCGGAGCCTTTTTAATTAGATACGTCCATAAATATCCTCATAGACCCTATGGAGATGCATTTCCCCTCTTCCTCCTCATCCATGGATCACCGGTCGTTTACACACTGCACGAAACGCTATTGTGCACAAGAGGTCAACAGATGTCCCAGCCCAGTTCGGGTACAATGTTACTACCTCTTCTTAAAATGTCATCGGATATGATTTATATTTCCTAGGAAAGTTTACAAGAAGCTGCAATGCTATTATTCTAAGGCACGAACGTACGGTGTAATATGTATGACCAATTGCACTTAAAATCTTTAATGCACGGGTAATTTCAGGGAAATTAATTGAATGTCCTGAAGCAAATTCCTGTAGAACTATTATTATCATAATTAATGTAATTCCCGGATAATATATTTTCTGAGAAATTACTAGGGTTGCCACATAGGTATTTACTTAAATGAGTAAGTGTGTGGTTATGCTTCTGACTATAATAATTTCAAAACTACTGCATTTTATAATATATTTTTTTGTTTCACTAATATACGAGAACGGTCGTGAATATGTGTTGTTATTATATCAATAAATATACATGGTAAAATTTTTGCAGCCTTATTTTTTTTTTATTAATTAATGTTTTCAAATAGACAAAAAGATTGTCAAAGTTATAAAATTTTATATACATAAAATTTTACGAGTAAAATTAGGATATGTAATATCAATAACTATATCCTTTATAAGCAAAAAACAAGCAATGATGAAATACTTGTGTAATGATGAAATACTTTTTCCATGGTACTGGTACTGTTAGCTACTAACAGCTAAGTAGGTACTGTTAAAACAGCTTTGCAATGTTGAGTACTGCGTATTCTGTTAAGTCGATGAAATGTGACGTAAAAGTGTCAAAAATAAAACGAGACAGAGAGGAAACGACAGGCTGTAAAGCTCAGTTATGACTTTAACAAATCCATGTAGAGTAAATAAAATGTTTGTATTAACGTTGATCTCTATGTAGTATCATCGTACTTAAGAATTAAGATTATGATGCTTTGTTTTTTGGGTTTTTTAAACATAAAAGAGAGCGCATGTTATAGTTATCCATTTGTTGACCATATCTCGAACACGGTTAACAAATGGATAATGCATGGCAAGATGCTAACTGGCCTAAGATCTTTTTCATCTACCGGGTTATCGTTTTCAGACAATGGACGCACAACAGCAATCTTCCACAGATCGGCCCACCTGCGCTCTGCGCAGAGGATCGTCATAGCGAAATCGATTGGGATGTACCGTACCATTTCGTGGGCTGCAGCTACTGCTCAGGCTGGCGATCCCCCATGTGACCGCGTGGTGGAGTTCATGCCGCGATTTACTCTTATGTCTCGTCCCTAGGCTCCAACCAATGTGCTTTTAAGCGGCGAAACTCTGGATCTAGTGCATTCGACAATTTCTCTTTGAATAACACTAGACTCTCAACTGCTGCGGGATCCCTATATCACAAAACTTGCGGATAGACTTAAATCGGCAGCATTTGCAGTTAGAAAAATAAGTCAAATTATAGATGAACTTACAGCAAAATTAGTTTATTTGTGTTACTCCCATAGCATCATGTCATATGGCATACTGTTGTGACTAAGTGCTGCTAATATAAATACTATTTTCATATTGCCGAAGCAAGTTTCGTCAATCAACAAGCTAGCCTCTAATACATCATTTAGAGATAAATTTAAGGAAATGACATACTGACTTACTTTCACTCAGTACATTTTAGATAAGTTCCTGTAGATAAGTGAGAATATATCATCACTTTAATAGAACAAGCAATATGCATGATTGAAATACTAGAAATAGACAGAAACAGGATGTACCAGTTCATAGACTGAGCCAAGTAAGTAATTCCCTTTGGGGGCAATGTATACGCCTCCACAATGGGACCCCGGAAAGAATCGAAAAGCTTTCGATTAATAAATTTAAAAAGTTGTTAAAGAACGTTCGTATGTTAAAGCTCATATTATAATGTAATAGAGTTTATGACAGATACCACACCGTGGGAATAAGTAGCTTTTTGCTCACGGTTTCTGTATAATAAAGATTATACTTGTTATATTATTATCTGTTTTGATGCGTTACGTCAGGATGACATATTGAGGGAGGGCTGTGTGACCGTCCTACCAAAGGGACTCTCCTGGAGTATTACGTGTACAGGCTCATCATTGACGTACAAAACACATCACTGAGGTGTACATACTAAGGCGTCCTCATTTCGTGGCCTGCGGGGCCGTACTGGATATTGTATGTGTTGTACATATGCACCAGCTGTCATGGCTGTCATCACAATACAGACTATGCAAATATCCTGACAGAAATGCAACAGTACTAAGTTGATAAATTGAATATTGTATATTATTTGTGTATTATTTTTTATTTGTTGATTGGACTCGCTGAGTTTGTTTCGCCAGTTCTTCGGTTGAACCGGCACGGTGGTAGATTTAGTTAAAGTAGTACAAAAAGTAGTGCATTAATTCTCTTTTGAATTTTGAATAGAAAAAAAAAACATAATTTGTAATATTTGTCTATAAAAGGCGCCATACTAGGGACTGACACATATATTTACAAGATCTGATATTATGGTGGTTGGTGATTATGGTACAATAATAAATTGGAAACCACCATCACACTTAAAAAGATCTATTTAATATGTACTGAACTACTGAATATATTCTCTCTACGTTATGCAATCTCTACAATACATAGCTATAAGGTTCGCCGTGTTCGGTAGATCTAAACAGTGAATCGACTAATGTAGTAAAACTTTACGTTTTTGCGATTGATCATAATTATCATCTTGATTAGTGTGTTATAGAAACCGCAACCGGCGTGTTTGTATGAAGAGAGATAAGAATAGCCTAGCCTCCTCTAGGACCTCATCCCATTGCACTGTCCCAATTTCGGTGGGGTTGTCCTGTAGTGCGGGGCAACCCCATCTTTGGAGGTGGAGCCGGTCCCTTAGGGGGCTGACTCGTCTTCGAGGTGCCTGGTGATACTACTATACTTGCCCAATATTTAGGGAACTGGTGTGAATGTGCGTCAAAGCGTAGTATGTAGTATGTATAAACATAAATTAACGATATTAGGTCTTATTTAACAGTTTTATACACCATTTAAAATGGTATTTCAAAGTATTGTTGTATAATAATATCTCTCATCTCAAACTAACTCATTAGCAAGTAACATTTAAAAATTCAAGTCAATCAAATGACAAGCTCAAAGAAATAATATTTTTGTTCTTAAATAAATTATATAACCCATTCGCCGGTGTTTTATTTATGCTGAAAGGACCAACAAGAGGAAAGTTAACTAAATAATTTTCCTTAATAAATATGTAGATAAAACTTTAAGAATGACATAATAAAAACAAACAGCCTGTAGAAGTATAAGCGATGATAATTCTAAATTGCATTCGAATCCAAGAGGTCTCTTGGAGGAGGTATCGCCGCTCCGTGCGCGCACAAATATCGGCCGGTACTTTCTGCTCTAGATACACTTTCAGCTTAATAATGAAAAACCAACATCTATGTACGATACGAATAAACTATTCTATTCTATTCTAAATATTTCCACGATTATTTTATGAAGACTTTAAAGAACTTTTGATAGTGTCTAACGTGTACTGATTTTTTATAACATAATAATATTGTTTTCTTTTTGAGTGCAAATGTGTGAGAGGCGCCACTCACTATATGCGTATAAATAGTGCAGCGTTATCAAGGGAATATTAAATGGAAGTGGCATAGTCGCTGTGTGACAAAACTTCCTTCTGACAATGGATATAAAAAAAATATACTTAATGACTGATTTCAGTGCAAGTCGTATTTAAAAATCGAAACGAAGAGATTTTAAATTTCTTATTAACTCTTCTGAGCATCTAAATGAAAGTGTTCGTTTAAGTGTTCAGCATACGTTCATAGACTTAAGCCATGCATTGAAAATATTAAATCCGAGCACATGTCCTCTCATTTCATGCCAAGTATTATAATACAACTTGCGTGTTTTTCCATATAAATAATATCGCTGAGTGGCAACCAGGTTGGCTACTTATTATTTTCCAAATTTTCCATATTTTCCACAGGTATAAAGGTACACTTATACCATAAATATTATCCCCACCGCCTACCGAAGTCCCTCGCATCCAAAACGAAAACCACGATTTCTGGCCTCCCAGGTGTATCTCGTAATTACGACAGATTATAATTTTTATACTGGTAGAGAAATATGAAACAAGATATAGAAAGTTCTGTTAAAAACTGCAAATCTTGTCAAGTTAATAAGCCCTTACGTAGTTGTAATGGAGCACCTATCATTATCAAGTCTACCGCTACTTATTCATATTGACTTTATTACTATATTCATATTGATATTATAAGACGATCTGACCAAATACTCTCAATCCTCTCCTATGAAATCTTGTTCAGCTGTAGAAACCGCTCAGTCACTCATATTACACCTCTCATCTAAGTATTTATAAGTGAACAGTTACAAGTTACAAATCTTTGTTCAGACTTATTCAAACAAGTGGAAAGACTACTCGGTATAAAACATATATACGCATCTCCGTATCATCCACAAACATGTGGTGCGCTCGAAAGAACCCACGCGACGCTAAAAGAATATTTGCGATCTTACGTAGTAGAAGACACACACACACTTATGCACAGCTGTGTTGGCACATAACTCCAACGTCCACACAACCACAAGTTTATCTGCATTCAACTTCTGTTAGGGCATAATCCATACTTACCTAAATCAATGTATACCTTCGAAAATAATACATATACCGACTACGTGCGAGCGCTCAATCATAGATTGTATTACAGCTGTCAAAGCTCTATGTAACATTCATACGTCGAAAGAAGGTTCAAAGCGTTGTTATGATTCACATTCCCGTACAACGCTACAAACGCGGGCTATTTGACTTATGTAAAACATTCTTCGGTATCTTAGATACTGGCGACGCTTATAAGTTTACTGACGCTATAAATCAGCTATTCATCAGGTACGAAAATCAGTTAGCAAAACTTATGCGTGATAATATCCATCGGCTTCGTAATTACGTAGATGTTCATGGGCGTCGGTAACCGTAAAGAGGCCCTGATTCCTCGTTTGCCCCCCTATCCTATAAAAAAGAAGGAAATGTGCGTCCAGCAATCGCTAATCCTACTTGTGAAACAGAGCTGTTAACCGAAGCATTAGTGTGTTGCCAAAATCATGTAATATTCCAGGGCTCCGTGGATTTGTTTCAGGAAATAAGTAATAATCGATGGATTTATGTTCGATATACTTTTTCCACAAATGATTATTTGTGGAAAAAGTATATAAAGATTATTTATTTATTCAAGTGTTAACATGAATTTCCATCAAGAAGTGACAATACATTAAATCAACTATGGATTTATGTTCAATATAAACCTAGCAAATGTCATCGTATTTTTCAAATCCTGTTTCTATTTCTGATGAAATTTTATTTGCTTCAGGTATTTTACACCTAGAAATTGTAAAGCTTGTCATAAAACTCTTACGTCTACACGTAGCGATTACCGTTCATCAAATATAAGTAGCTCCGTTTCAAATTATAACTTTAGCCGTTATGGTTGTTGTCCTAGTTCTAGGAACAATAAACGGATAAAGATATGTTCAGTACAATTAAATTTTCTCTAATTAATTACTTTAGTTATGTTTGACGTTAATTATGTACCTTTTGTACTCTACTTTTTTATATTTTCTTTGTCCAGCTTAAGGCTATAGTGTTTAATAATAATGAATAATGTAAAGTTCATATTTACTTAATTATAATCAATCGCAAATCACGACAATTGCGTTACTTATATTGATGTCTTAAGTTTACGCGAATGTTAGTCATTAAAATAATACAACTTTTACGGATTTTATCGCGGTTTATTTAATTATTTATTTAGACCGACGTTTCAGAAGCTTTACAGCAACCATGGTCACGGGTTGCTGTAAAGCTTCTGAAACGTTAACACATCAAGTCCGGTGAAAAAAGTGTTAAGTACGACGAATAGGCTCGCTGAAGTGGCAATGGGCTGGTCACACACTTAGAAGAACAGATGGCAGATGGGCCAGATTCTGGAGTGGAGGCCGCGTTTAGGAAAACGAAGTGTTGGTCGATCGTTCACCAGGTGGGAAGACGATCTCCGTGCAGTCGCCGGTCCGGGATGGATGCGAGTAGCAGGAGATCGGTCGTCTTGCCGTTTACTGAGAGAGGCTTATGTCCAGCAGAGGACCGATTAGGACTGATAATGATGATGATGAAGATGCATGTTTATCGATTGATTGATTGACTATTACTTCGAACGTTCTGCCAGGTATTCGAAGCTAGGGGCAATGTGATACTTCTGTTTCATGATTGAGGTTGAGACATTTCAATTCGACATGTAATTTTTCTTGTCGTAGATGAAACAAATTCCATCCTGTATAAGGATCGTACTCAATCTTATAATTATAGGGAGACAAACGAGAAGTCGGAGCCTTTTGTTAAGTACGCCCAAAAATATCCAAGTAATAACTATGCAAAAGCGTTGTCCTTCTTACCACCTCTCCTCCAATGGAATATGCATAACAGGTGGTTTTTATATTTCACAATTAAACAAAGAAGGACTCTCAATTTAGGTAATAACCGACATAATAGAACCCGCACAGCCACCTCATCCTCCACCGGACTATCCCAACTCGCACGAAACAGTACAACATCACTGTCACTACTACTTAGTGCAAAAGAAATAAACGGAAGTGCTTGCTGCAATGCATCATCGACAATATTTAATATATATAACATGGAAAATATGATCATTTGGAGGAAAAGGGACGTCAGCAATACCTATAGCTAACAGCGATGACCTGGTCTATGACTGATGGGAGCTTAAAATTAATCATTTAAGTGTGATGGTGATATTTGATGACATATACTTTTCGTCAAACTTTTATATCTTAACCCTTGACTCTAGAGGCAATGTCAAATCGGACAAATATGTTTACGTGGAAAATTCTAAATAAATTGCCATTTGTATTACTTTTCCTTTAGAAAAGTAAGTATAACTCTCTTGGTACCTTGCGTTAACAACAATTCACGTGGACCTAGCGGGATACTAGTAATATTGCCGACTTTAGAACAGAAATAAATTCTAGCTGCACCTTCTTTTGTTATTATACAAAATATGTAAAATATTTTAATAACAAAATTATGTTATATTAAAAATATTATTTATTATTTGAATAACATTTAAGCCTTTTGAAAATCCAACACTTGAATCGTTTCTAATACAAAAATAAGATTACCGAAATAGTATTGGAAACAATTTCCAATTGCTGTCGGAGTAGGAAGTATGTATTCCCATCAGGTGTAGTCAATACCTGTCTAAACAAAATGCGCTCGACGAGCAAACCAAAATATTGGGAACATATTGTGTTCAGCTAGAATGTTATTAGAAAACACGCTATGTGTAAAAAGCTTTTCGTTGGCATGTTTCGACTCCACTACAGGTGTTTGTGGTGCAGAACGCCAGCATTACTATCTTCGACGTCACTACAAGTATTAGTGGTTGTTATGTAATTCCAGCATGACTTTCCTCAACGCCACTACATGTGTTAGTAATTTATAACGCCAGCAAAATTATCTCTGATGTTCTGATGATATACAGGTGTTGGTGGTAACGTAACGCCGGCACCATTATCTTCAATGTCACTACATGTGTTAGTGGTCCATAACGCCAGCATCATTACCTTTGACGTCACTATAAGTGTTACTGGTAGGTACGTTATGCTAGGCATCATTATCTGCCCCACCATGGTTCCCAGGCGAAACCAATTAAACCGAGGGGGATTTTTGCACCCCTCTTATAAGAAGATGGGCTTATAGATCGGAGGAATCGCTCTCGGTGCCCCTCTTATAAGAAGAGATGACCTAAGAGGTGGCGGTGGCGCATTTGCGCACGGGGCAAGGGGCGAGGATGGAAACCTCACCCCATTGAACTGTCCCAAGGTCGGAGGGGTTGTCCTGTAGTGCTGGGCAACCTCATTTGTGGAAGTGGAGTTGGTCATTTAGGGGGCTGACTAGCCGTCGAGGTGCGCTGATGATGTTGTTGCGGGGCACCTCACCAAGGGCGGCACTGACGGTACTCGCGGTGGTTTTGTGGGTATTCGGTACTATCATGTGCCGCGACTCCCACAGACCACTGGACCCCACCCAGGGCCAGTGAAGGCGTTTAAATGCGTTTCCCAGCATCAACAGAAAAAAAAAAAAAAAAAGAAACAAAAAGAAAGTCCGTCACTACAAGTGTTAGTAGTACATAACGCCAGCATCATCATCTTCGACGTTACCACATGTGTTTGTGGTACATAACGCTAGTGTCCTTATCTTCGACGTCATTACATGTGTTAGTGAAACGTATCGCCAGCACATTTATTCTCAACAACTTCTATTGGTGAATGTTATAAAAATGATTCCACCACTAAATGTGATGAGACGAAGGGACGCTGTACACAGACGGACACGTAAAACCAAGGTTGGTGTACACATGGAGCTCTACAAAGAACTAGACATCAAGTGACGATTGCAATTGTTAGAGAGAAAAAGGTATACTTCGAAACTTATATAAACTCGAACGTCACTCGTCCGCACTTACTCTGGAAGCACTTGGAGGAAAATCTCAATATTAATCAAAGGATGAACCTGACATTGCCAAGACATTTACAAGATCCCGATAAATTAAATAGACACTTTCTGGACGTTCCGGGTGCAGGCCGAATATTTTAATACCCATTACCTTGGTCCGCATGAATTTTTCTTTGACACTATAAGCGACATAGACGTGTCAAAAACGCTCAGATCACTGCGGTCGAACGCTATAGGCACGGATGGCCTATGCCATCCGTGCCTATAGAGTTCAAGGCCTATGCCTTGACATGCTTCTCTCCATTTCCCAGCTTCCTGAATGAATTAGTTCGATCACTCACATCATCAATAAATCTTTAGCTATTGGCACTTTCCCAGATCATTGGCGCACGGCAATTGTAAAACCTCTTCCCAAAACCACAAACGCGATGGAATTCAATGAGCTGCGACCCATCAGCGTATTGCCATGAATATCGAAGTTACTGGAAAGGGTTGTCTGTGACCAGTTAACTGCATTCATGGAAAAGCACAACATTATACCTGAATTGCAGTCGGGCTTTTGTAAGCGCCAAGCACAACTACAGCCTAGGTCGATGTAGTTGATAATGTCCTATGTGCCCAGGATAAGTGAGAAGCGAATATTATAGTAATGCTCGACTATTCGCGTGTCTTCGATACGTTGAATATACCTCTATTAGTGTCAAAAATGAAGTTCTACGGGTGCAGTGGGGGCACCGTCTCCTGTTTCGAAAGTTACCTTAGACATCGAACGCAGATAGTGGAGTTGGCTGATGAGGTTGGCACACTGACATGTTCCAATGCCAGTCCAGTAACGCGAGGTGTCCCTCAGGGCTCAGTATTAGGGTCAATCATATTCTCACTGTATATTGCTGACGTCATCCAACATTTACACTACTGTCGGTATCATATTTACGCATACGATATTCAGTTATACTTATCTTTCAATCCTGGCGAAGCAACCGCGGCTATCGTCAAACTCAAACAGGATTTGGGGAGTATATCTGACTGGTCAGATTCCAATGGTCTGAATCCTGGGAAGACGGAGTACATGCTTATATCCACTAAGTCTCAAGTTACCAACACAATACATCACTGCTGGTCATCTCCACAGAAACTGTGGGGGGTTACGGGCATCGAGGCTAACCTCATAACCTGGGTTGGGTCGCAAGGGGCCGACTATCCCCTCGGTAACGGGGCCGCAATAAAATTGCGGTTTGCCATCCTGGCTTTTGGCTCAGGGAAATGTAGGCCCATTTAGGGCCTGTGTGTTATGTGG
>JAFELO010010709.1:1063630-1087628 GCA_017140195.1 Eumaeus atala | reverse complement strand
GGTGGGGGGACTGATGTCCGTGTCTGTACTGTGGGGTGAGTTGGTGCGCGTGTTTGTGAGCGTGCGTGTTCCGGGTCCCTAGCCTGTGAGGGTACTCGGCGCAATGCGGACACGGTGGTTTCCTGCTGCGGAGGGTGGCAGCTTGGGACGGCCTCAGCTTTCCTCTTTCGAGTGCGCCTCCTTTTGAGCTTGGCCGTCTTCACCTGCCTGGGTTTGGGGTCGTTGGCCGGGGCGGCAAGGGATGAGACTGGGCCGTACTCGACCTGTCCCTCCCTCCGCAACGGTGCCGCGGGCACAGGTGCGGCGCGGTGTCGGCCGTGAGGGACCAGTGTAAACTGGTCTCTCTGCACAGCGGGCTTGGGTGGGTTGGGAGTTTGGATGACCATGCCTCGGGCTCTGGCCTCCCTAAGGAAGGCCTTACACCTCCGGTCATTGGCCGTGTGAGGGCCCTTGCAATTGGCGCAGGTCGGGGTGGCTCCTGTCCGTTAGTGGAGTTTGACTCAAAATACTATATAAAATAAGAAGTTTTATAAGCACTGATCTTAGAATTAAACTTTGCTAACCTCTCGTTCTATCTAAATTAAATTACAAAAGTAAATTAAAAAAAATATATTGCAACGAGTACAAAATGCGTATGCTTGTTATTGTTTCAACATCCCACTCCACGCGCACGTTACTCCCTTCATTAACAGCGCACGTCCGCTCAAGATGGAGCGACGCAGGCACCTTCACCTCGCCACACTTTTGTTCGGTATTGTCAAGTACGAGTCTCTACCGTACCTGTTCCGTAAATTGCAAGGAGCAAAACATAGACAACCGAGTCTTGTGACCAGGGGTAGTTCCTACCTACTCTTTACTCAATTACAACATACTGTAGCTTTTCGGGGCAGTTTCTCACATACCACCACTAAATGTTGTAATCATCTACCGCCACCCTTATGGACATTAAGGTCAATAAACAGCTTTAAATTAAAATATAAAATTACTTGCTGGAACAACAATTACATATTTAGACTGGTTATATCTTTCAAAAGCACTGAGCTTTAACATCATTACGAAGGCATATATTATTCAAATTGTTTATTTCAGTTTGCAACACTTAGGTAGATAATTAGATTTTCTTTTTTATATTTTAAGTACTTACTTAATTAAATTTCAGTTAATTCTCACCTTTCTTCATTCATCAGTCGCGTACAAAATTTATATATTTCACACAATAGACCATGTCATGTTACATTATTTTAGAGCATACACAAACCGTGACGTCATATACCCTGGGGCCACAGAATATCAGGACTACCCTGGGGCCACAGAATATCAGGTTACCTCATAGTGGTGTTACACTGTTGTGCATTTTGCTTCCATGCTGTGAGTCCATTCCTTGTTAATCCATGCTGACATCGCACCTTATCTTTACTATATCTCCATAATATCTAATCAAGTTATTATTTCATTTCTTTTAACTTTAAGTGGTTGTCAGTATGTGTATGTCTTGTTAGTGTGACTTAGGTTAAGTTTATATATAAAAGATGTATGTGAGTGTAATTTAATCTCCTGAATAAAGTTTTTCTATTCTATTCTAAATATTAGTGTAGTTACTAGAACTTTGAAGGTTACCCACGGCTGTAGAGAACCCCTTGACAGTTATGGGTTCGTGTGTTATGAGAGCGAGATGTAACTCCCTGGTCGTACCAACCAAATTAAACTGCTATACAGCACGTTACTGTTTCCTACCATTTTTGGATCATCCAAACTTACGGTCAGTTTGTGGCGTGATATCGGATCAAATAGACAATACGCCGTAAAATATTAAGGAGTTCACGTAAGTAACAAAAACTTAAAGCCAAACTAGAGTTTTTCACCTTACCACAAATCGTTAGTGCGCTCTACCAACAAATAATAATATGGCCGCTCTTGTAGATAAGAAATATCTTTACAATATGAAGATGTTACTGAATGTTACGTTACGTTACGACAGCTCGAAAAGAATATAAACAGAATTTAGTTGAGCACACAACACAGCATTTATTATTATAATATAGTATACTGAAATACGACGAGTTAACCAGTAAAACGACAGATTATTTTGACGAATATGTTTGACATATTATTATGACGAATATGTTGAAGAAATAGAAAGTTGCAAAATAATTGCCGATCCGATGTTTATTCGAATCGACTAAATGTAAAAAGTGAGCCAAACAAATACGCGCTATATTTTTATATTCTTAATGAAGACGTAACGACAGTCAAATATACAATTGATATAATAATATCATAAAATTTTGATTATTAGTTATATATTCATTAATTTAACAATTAAATAAAGTTTTTTAATTAACTAACTTATGAAATTATTATCATGTGTTCTTTGTGTTTTGTACATAGCAGAAGTATGTTAAAATGTAATTGTAATTAAATAAATTATTTTAACGATATAAATTATGAATAGATGATCATATATGTTGGAATTTGTACGGACCGGAAGTCGGTCTTGCAACTATACACAAGCGTCCATATATTTGTGTACACTACAATAGATACACGCCGCCCACAATTACGTCCAGTTTAATGTAAAGTATTTCGTGACGAGTCTGTTAGGGGACGACTTTGTACTAGCAGTGTCTTTGTTGTGTACATTATTAAAGTATTATTAATTTGGGGATATAACAGTGTTTTAATAACTCGAAGAAAAAAATCTCTACCTCTTATAAATGTTTAGAAGAAAGCGATATACTTACACTTTTGAAGTAGTTTAGTTATTGTATATTTGGATGCAATTTATCGTTTCATTTTTATTATTATTAATAGCCAGGTGTGTCCCACTGAAGGGGAAAGGTTAGGTTAGGTTGGGTTAGGTTAGCCACGCTCTTTCAATACTTCTCTTTTTAGAGCTAGATAGGGACAATCCTTCTGAAACGAGCCTATTTATCGTTTCGTGATTGTTAAGTCATACTTAGATATACTATTGATTGATGAGATACGACTAGTTAAATTGATTAAAAGTTACTGGACCTCTATCTCCATTAGTATATAAATAAGCTCTGACAGTACGCCAACTATTGCAATATGCCCCGAAAGTATGTGGCAAACTCATCAGAATGTCATGAATAAAGCCTGTCATTAGTCGTTATAGCTTCTATGACGCTAGCATATTGAATTTTAAACAAATCAAAGTACAATCTGACATGGTAGTGTCATTTATTTTTCTGAAGCGAGTAACACTGAAGAGTGTTCCATTCACATTAATGGTACCTGGGAAAGCAGCTCACAGGCGTAGTGTAGGCGTTAATTAATATGCTAGTTATTGCCAAGTTGAATACGCAGATTGACAGCCACAACTTAAACAACCTAAAAGTCTCTATCTACGTAATTTAAGTTGACATCTGGTGGGTAAAAAGGGGCTATGATGTCGATATTATACCTACATATAATCTATGCTTAGTGTAAGTGGCAATAGTTAACTTAGCAACCAGTATTCAGAATAAAATGTATTTACATTTTAGTTTAACAATATCCTCCGTGCTCTTAAGAGGACTGGAAGTGACATATTTTACCCACAATAAAAATGTATATTTAACATTTAATATTTTGCCGGACATTGCAGAGTGCTCATTAAAATAAATCCGGCCGAGAGCCGCCTGCGAATTAAATAACCCTCCTTCCGGGTCGGCTGCGGAGTGTGCGCTGCATTCGTGATGTTTATGTTCGTTGTTGAACATCACAATAATTAAATTAATCTTGATAAACGCCTTCACTTCTGAATTTATTTTATATATAGAAATAAATATTAAATACTGGTCCTTCTGTTATGTGTTCTTCTGTGAGTTGTCCAACCTACTGTCTTTGCAGGTAACACATTTACTTGTTTACGTGTGATGTGATAAAAAGTATTTGTTTTTCTATTTCTAGTCTTTTTTACTTCGTTTTCTCCGACTGTAAAGGTTAGATTATATAATTGACATTTTATGTTGATAGACAAAAAATCATAGACTGCATTTTTATCTATCAATACAAAATGAAAACTTACGCCTTTGGAATAATTATTGCCTTGGCTTCAATAAAGAACTCAAAATTAAGTAATTAAGTAAGTAACTAGTAGGTAATTAAGAACAACGATTTCAAGTTTTTTGTTTTTTTTCTTATTATGGTTTTCCTCCTATATTCACATTGTTTATGGTATAAATATTCACATAGGTTTACTATTTTTGTTATTTTTAAAGTAGTTTTAATTGTTGTACGAACAAAATGATTTACAATAGGGCCATGGCGACACCTAATATTCATGTATTCAAAGAAGTTTACCAAACTGTGGACGAGATTTAATGAAAACATGATTATGTTGTTAAAATTCGTTTCAACACTCAGCATTTAAATCTAACTATACTAGTTTCGAACCTGGCTAACTTGAACTGATAAGAAGCCGCCTATCCATACTACGTATCAACACCTTTCTACCCGTAATAACTCTTGCGTTAAATAAAAACTCATAAAATATTTAAGCAGACAAATGTATTTCTATGCACCCGATGTTACATCTAATGACACCTGATATGTTAAAATCAGTTCCAGCTGTAGTAAGGAATATATAAATCTACAGTCACACACACATATGTATATCTCTTTAGAAAGAGTTAGTGCCATGCTGCATTGCGGCGGAATTTGGCCAGCACGACCGGAGAGGTACCTCTCGCTCATATAATACCGCTGTAAAGTGACATCTTTGGCGTCACTTAGTCAGTAGCCGATGGCCCATTGTGGGGGGAGAGGAGGGCAACTCATGGTCATTGTAATTATGTGGAGGTTCATGGGCGTCGTTAGTCATAAAAGGGCTCCGATTACTCGTTTGCCCCTGCTCTATATAAAAGAAACATTAGTACAGGACTGTCGTTTTAACGAGTTCGTGAGGCTCGTGGGCGTGACACCTCCAACTTTCTAACTTCGGACTATTATTAGAAATTGGCCTGAGTATTACCATGAGGCAGTGTTGTTGTCAGTTTATATTTTTTCCCTCAAAAATATTGCCCATTTTCTGACCCTATCGGGTAACAATATGCTTTAACTACCTTTAAATGTCAACACACGGTGGTTACACAGATCACGGTCATCCTTTAGATGTCAACACACGGTGGTTACACAGATCACGGTCATCCTTTAGATGTCAAAACACGGTGGTTACACAGATAACGGTCATCCTTTAGATGTCAACACGCGGTGGTTACACAGATCACGGTCATCCTTTAGATGTCAACACACGGTGGTTACACAGATCACGGTCATCCTTTAAGAACAACACCGTAATGCTAATGATGATAATGAATAATATTTATAGCCTACACATGATCTGAATCGCTTGTTTTATGCAAAATTTGCAAATAAATTCAATTTGACTAAATTGGATCCGGAATATATTGAAAAATACATTACCCCATTTACATAATTTAACAAATTTAATTGAGGGTCCATAATTAATGTGCTTATGGGTAATTAACTATATTTATTATCTATTGCAATGTACCAACTATGAAGTTGAAAATAACGTGTAAACAATAATAGAATTAATAATATAACCTTACAGGAACAGGAAGACTTGTTTATCGCATGGGAAATGTATTTATGCACCATCCAACCGCTGGTGAACCGAAAGGGTGTGTCGGGCTCAGCGCAAATGGCCACTGCCGACTAAAAATCACTAAGAGAGCTTTTGGCCGTTGTTGTGTAGTACCTCGTACTGATAGGTACGAGGCACTACACAACAACAGGACGTTCCGGCGACTTATAGTTCTTATTCACGTCTCCTTAGCCTAGCCCTGTTAGAACGAAGTTGAGGAGTGTATAAGTATTTAATATACAGTAAAGATAAATATAATATAGGAAAATATTATCCAGGAAATTCCAATATGCTTGATTGTGCTGCTAATTTTATAAAGTTCCTCCTTTTCTTTCAATTTGACATTTTGTAATAGTAAATTTCTAAATATCTATCTATTTATCAATCTGGCGCAGCTTAAAGGGGGAAAGGCTCCGGGGAAGGACTGAATTACAGTCGAGCTTCTTAGGGTGGGAGGCGAGCCTGTGTTACGAAAGCTAAAAAAGATTTTTAATGTTGTCTTTCAGCGGGGTGTACCTCCCAAGGCAGGGCTTGGAAGTAACGTGGTATTGTTTTTTTTAAAAGGGTGACAAATAACTTATTCAAAACTACTACAGACAAACTTCACTTGTCGGCTTTATGTACAAGTTTCAAGAGTCTTGACGAATCGTCTCACCAGAAATCTGGACAAATTCCATCCACCGGAACAGGCTGGGTTCCGTAGAGGATTTAGCACCATCGAACACATTTTCATCATAAGGGAAGTTGTACAGAAGACACACGAGTACAGTCTGCCGCTGTGCTTTGCCTCTGTGGACTATGAAAAAGACTTTGACTCTGTCGAAACCTGGGCTATGTTGGAAGCTTGCAGCGACATCAGGTCGATTGGCGATACGTTGAATACTGAGAGCATAATTTGTTGATGTTTTTATGTCCGTTCTGATTCTGGAAGGCCAATCCAATTGCATCGTGGAGTGCGACATTTGGATGTTATTTCCCCGAAGCTGTTCACTAACGATTTGGAGGACGTCTTTAAGACCTTAAACTAGGCAGAATATGGCATACATATATTAACGGCGAGTACGTCTCACTTCTGAATTTCGCCGACGATTTCGTTGTATTGACCGAATCGTCAAAGAAATTGGACAAGACAAAGGTTCTCCCTAGGCCGGTTAACGTCGATGATATTGTTCTCGAAATCGTAGACGAGTACGTCTACATCGGGCAGCTATTGGAATTAGGTAAACATAACTTCGTGAAGGAAGCCGACATAAGGATTCAGTTGGGTTGGGCAGTATTTCGGAAGCTTCGTCACATTCTCGCGTCGCCTCTACCACAGAGCTTGAAGACAAAAGTCTTCAACCAATGCGTTCCGCCCGTGATGACCTAAGGGGCCACAACATGGCCTCTTAATTAAGGACTGGTCCGCAAGTTTGCAGTGGCCCAGCGGGCTATTGAACGTGCTATGTAGGGTGTTTCTTTGTCCGATAAAATGCGTAATGAAATCATAAGGCAGAAACTAAAGATTCCGATATCATGCGATGAGTAAGCTCGCTGCAGTGGCAATGGGCCGGTGTGACCTGCCTATTGCCACTGCAGTGACCATTCAGATCATTAGGTGGCAGATGGGCCACTAAGGTTCTGAGGTGGAGGTCACGTTTAGGGAAGTGATGTATCGGTCGACCATTCACCAGGAAGACGATCTCAGAGCAGTAGCTGGACGGGGTGTATTCGAGTAACAGGAGATTGGTCGTTTTGGCGTTCATTGAAAGAGACATATAGGCAGCAGTGGACCGATAAGGGTTGATAATGATAATGATGATTGTAAATTACTAAATATTTCAATTACGTAGGTACTAAATCTGCTACATACGTTTCTATCAAATACTCAAATTTATGCATTAATAATTTTTAACTAATACTATTTTTTATATTTAGATATCGCGGGGTACACAGCTGGCAGGAAATAAAAGTACAAAAACCATTATGCAATATTAAAGCACTAATGATAGCGTTGCTCTTGTTGCGACACGTTTTCTATTTTGTGGTTTATTTGAAATGTACATTTCTACGTGTTAAGCTAATGTGTGGTCAAAGGCTTATGTGTGGTCTATTGGGTACGATTCTTACGTTTTATTTATCTCTGCTGTGCTATGATGTGATGTTAGACAAAATAACTATGCGTGATAATCATTTGATACGGGAAAGTACTATGCTAATGGTTGCGAGAGGCTTCCTGAATAGCATAATAAGACAAACGAGCGATCGAAGTCTTTTGGAGTCTGCCGACATTAGAATAAATTCACACAAGCTGAGTTTCAGCAAAGAGGTGTCCCCGTTCCACGTCACCAATTGGCTGTAGTGACGGATGGCGCGAATGCAGGATCTTCACCGGGCTTTCACAAAACATACGAAATTCACACCAGTCTTATCACCCTGCTCCTTAAAGTAAGTAACCTCTAACTATAGCTAGCCACCAAATACGCTTTACTTATTCTGTTTACAGAGGAAAGTAGGCGCATTTGAGAAGTAGGCAGAAGCACAGTTAATTTGTAAGTAACAAAACGTTACACCACTGAGTTGAAAATATGCAATATGTTACAATCCCCATTGAGAACGCTCCAAAAACCCTGCAATGAGATCAAGTTGCTACTCTGCCATACGTATTTCCTCACAAAGGATTTATAGCTACTAAAATTTAAAATGACGGCCCATTTAAAATGAACCTTAAAAATGTTGAAGTACATTAGACTGTACAAAAGATGTGCAACTATCAAATCATACACTTTGTAAAACAACCTAATAACATGCGTGTAAGATGATATTTTAAGGAAATATGTTTTAATTTTCTTTTAAATAGAATCTGCATTGCAAAAATTACTTAAATTCATACATCATATGATCATATCAGGTTAGGTTGGCACTGGAAAAAAATAACTTCATGCACAACAAGGGGTGCTTTACTGTAGGATGTGAAATATTGTGTTCTTCAATAGTAATATCACATTTTGCGCGGGTTATAAAAATATATTTTCCTCTCAATTTTTTTCTGAAATATTGTGGTAATATAGCACGATGATCCCCCCCCCCCCCCTCCAACTCGGCCCCAACAACTGTTTAGTATTTTATATATATAAAATTTGTTACTACAATCTGTATTTGAACGAAAGGTCTTATATACTGTGAATTAGGAACGGATTATGTGTTAATATTTTATATCCAATATACTGAGAGTTATTCAACACGTGCTTGTAGTCCAGTCTAGTCAGTAATAGGAATTAAGTTTCATAATGGATACCCTTTGTCCAGCAGTGGGCCGATTAGGGCTGGTAATGATGATGATGATGATGAATGGATAGGTAAAGTACTTGTAAGTTTATAACATTAACAACAATAACATAACATACGAATAGCCGTTCCGTTTTGTCGCTAACTGTCTTTATAAATCCTCTTAGCACTTCCATTTTAAAGATGGTTTCAATATTCCGTCTCGAAACATGGCTCGGCCATCAGATTACTCCCAGGAATACCAAGGATCGATTGCGTTTTATGTATTATTAAAAATCTCTTACCCTTTGGTAAGGTTTTGAGTAAAATCACGTTTAAAAAGAAAAACTGGAGGAATTATTTTATTGCGGTAGTGTCTCGGTTTGTGATAGGTTTATTTCACTGCATTTTTTATAGTATAGGAGGACAAACGAGAAATTGGAGGTTAAACGACTACCGACGTCTATATTATCCGCACGAAAGGCGGCACCGTATCTGCCGTCATGGAGGTGTCTGGTGTGAAAACATACCTCGCCGGTCATCGGTCGCCGAGCTAATTCAATTGCAATGCAGTACGGTACTACCTACTACTGATGTCGTTTCTATAAAAACATTTGGGGATTTGGCATAGCATAGATGTTATTATTTTTCATCCACAGAATATTGCAAACAAACATGGCTTTATAAACACAATTTATCGTTACCATTTTAATTCTATATAGGGAAATACCAAGAAAAGGTAGTAAGGGGACTACAAAAGCTTTGGTTTATATTTATACATTTATTCAATTATTGTTCCTCCACATTCACAATTATGGACAAACTAAAGATACTAGAAGAACAAACTTAAAATAGCATAAGAAACAAACAACATAATCAAGAATACAGTTTTTGATGTTGGTTAGTATAAAGTGAGGGTATGAGGTCTTATCTGGGTTATTGTCCGCGTCTTGCTGCAACTTAGATGATCCTTTGAATATATATATTCAAAGGATCACCCAAGTATGTAAATACTACTATCAAAATGCACACTTAAGAGAATTAAAACATTTTAACATTGACAAAGGCTTTCGAAACATAAGATATGAAGCATGGCGTCGCCAGGAAATCATGAACTCATCCTTTTATATGAAATATTTCGTGCATAGTGACATATTTGATATTTTTTATATCACGAATATATGGGTTCACGTCGGAAAGCAAAAAACTATTTAATTATGATTTGGGAATGCCAGATAGCGTCAGCCATGCCAAATATATCCATCCTCCCTATCGCAAAAACGAAAACGAGTGACATTTCTTCAATACAGAACACATTAAGACTTACAGTCAAAGATGACCGATATACTTTTTATAAAATATTTAAGTAGCAAAATATAATTGCTACAGTGTCTTCTCCTTGTAACTAGGCAACATGTAACAGAAAATATTTTTGAAGCAATTATCCTGCAAAGTTGGAGTCCCAAAAATTTATAGTTGTTTGAAATTGGAAATGCTAACTGTATATTTTGTCCGTACCACTACGTACATATAATAGGTGTTTCAGCTAACGCTATAAAAGGCTTCATATGCTCAAATAATAATAAAAACATTCAGCACATATTGTATATAAAAGGTGAGCCTACGTCTAAAAGGCTAAAAGCTGTTAGCGGCCACTCAACGTCCGCGTTAACTTAGGCTTTGTCACGTTTCGACCCTCCATGAAATCGGTTAGTTCACGCGTCTAAATTGTATTTGATTTGGATGCCAAAACTTCACAGTCATTGTAAAGCTCGTAGTTATTTTTAGTTAACGGAACGTGGAGGAAAAGGGATAGCAATCTAATTATTTCAGTTTCCTTCTACATTATGACTATACTGTGTCTAGTGGAATTTTCTGAAATTTAAATACCCACTACAAATAATGTGTGTAGTAAAGGCCATTGGAAGGGATGATAGATGGCGAACTATTAACGAGTGGATGTAAAAAACATATTTATGCGACCTAAAGGTGGAGGACGAACAAATTTTTACAAAGTAAAAGAATGGTCATTAAAAATAAATATAATTTAAATTTCTCGTTAAATGTTTTTCGAACTCAAAGAGTAACGCAGGTCGTCCTCAAGTCTGTCTGCTTTATTTATAAAAAGAGCACCCCAACCGAGTCTCCGACGCAGACACACATACTTGGATAGGACTTCCCAAAGGTAAAAAATTATGTTGCAGTTGTTTATTATTTCCGTCCCAAACTTGAACACCACCAACACATAATAAATATAGTAATGTTCGGCTTTTTTTTTTTCGGAGGGACCTAATACTGGTTGGCGGCGTTAGTCCAGCCTCAACAGTTCGACTTACTACGAAGACCTTTTTGTCTTCAGGTTTACTGAGACGATAGAGTCTATCCAGAGTCGCGTTATTTTATTTCTATCAATCTAAGCTCTAGACTTAAGGATTCTAACCCAGGCTCCTTTCCGTAAGCGGTTTGTTAGTTTGACATTCTGTCAGTCATATGTTATCACTGTGTGACTATATGTAGGATTTCATCGCTCGACCGGTACGAGCGGTGTATATCGTATTGGTTCTAGCAAGGAAGGAAGGAAGGAAAGGAAAAATGCATTTACGCACCATCCAGCCGAGCCAAGGGGGCCTGAAATGTGTGTCAGGTCGTGAAGCAATAGCTACTACCGACTAAAAACTGCTATCCGTTAGTTGGCCCTATTGGCATTTTACAGCGGGAGCGTGTCTTGGTTTTTCTTTGTTTGTGTTCTTGGACGGACTTAGCTACTGCTATCGCGATCGCGTCGTCGGCGTCGTGCAATACGTGCTTCGGCCGACGGTAACGGGAGTCGGTTAATAACGTCGGGTCGTATTCCGACGTTTGAACGATTAATTTATTTTTGTGAAAAAAAGGGCACGGTCGAAGAACTTTTGAGACAGCTCTTTGAAGTGTCCTTTTATCGAGGTCAATTGAAAGTCACAATGTAGGTCGTGTTTCGGTAATACCACGGCCATCCAGTAGCCATGTGTAAGAATCTATTTTGCATTTTCTGCAAACGTTCTATTTGGGTAGGGGATATGTGCGCGAATGCTGCACTGCAATACGACAAGATCGGTCGAATGCATGTAATATACAAAGTGAGCTTATGTTTATACGTCATTTTGCTCTTTTTGTTTATGAGAGGATAAAGTTTAAAAAGGACATATCGTGCCTTTTTCAGAACGTTATCTATGTGATTCTTGAAGCTCATCGACCTATTGAGAGTCACTCCCAAGTATGTCACCGTCTCTGCTCTAGGTATCTCGTTACCGTAGAGCAGGATGGGAGGCATGTTACCTCGTCTATGCGAGGGGTGGTTTAGTGAGAAGAGTATGGACTTACTCTTCTCCGCATTAACCTCTATTCTCCATTTTAAGAACCATTTACCGAGTTCGGTGAGGGCTTTTTGGAGTAGTTTGGCTCCGTAGTTGGGAGGTATCTAATGTACAGTGCGGTGTCATCCGCGACATTGCCTGCTGGACGACGGGGTGTCACGGTATGTCGCTAGTGTACAGATTGAGGAGGGTGGGAGAGAGAACCGATCCTTGCGGACAACCGGCTCTGAGGGGACGAGGGGAGGACAGGGTGCCCTCCACTCTGTAGCGGAACTGCCTGTTCGCTAGGTAGCTGCTTACTATCAGTAAGAGAAGAAGATGAGGCCTTGATGCCAAATTATGTCAAACGCCTTTGCTACATCAAAGAAGACAGCGCCCGAGCCGCGTGGCCGGCCCTGTCTTTTAAGTCCCGATAGTACGTACTCCGTGAGGCGGTGCACTTGTTGTGGGCAGCTGTGGCTGTCGCGAAATGCGAACTGCACGTCTATGAATAGGTTTTTCTCTCTTATCACGGTTTTAAGGCGTGCGAGAATTATCCTTTCATAGATTTTACCTAGCGAGCTTATAAGACTTATGGGGCGGTAACTTGTGGGCTTCACCCGGGGTTTCCCCGGTTTGTGTATGCCGATCACTATGGCTTCCTTCCATATGTCTGGGAAAGTGCATTGCGCTAGAAGGGTGTTAAAAATGCACACTAGGAGGTGTATAATAACGGGAGGCTGCTGTTTCAGCGCCTTGTTGGTTATTCCATCGGGCGCGGGGGCCTTCTTTGAGTGAAGGTTCTTTATTAGATCCTTTACTCCTTCTGTGTCCGTCAGACGCATGATCTCATCATCATCATCCGGTGGCACAGCCAGTCGGGCCGTTACTATACTTTCTACCTATTATATGTGAGAGGGGTCTGTGGGGAGGGAGCTAGGAGTGCATTGACACTCTAGTGTGTCGGCTAGACACTCCGCTTTTTCATCAACCTCTAGTGCAGGTAATCGATTTTCGCGATTTAGTTGTGGCATTTGAGCTACCGGTTCGGATTTCATAGCCCTCGCTATATAGGCCAGTAGGCCGTGTGAGACGGAGATTGTTCGCTGACCAAGTAATCCCATCTCCCGTTTATGAACTTGGGTATAGCCTTTTTGACTTCTCTTTCGAGATGTCGGATGGCTAGCCTGCACACTTCCAAAAGAAATGTTTATGTAGCAACAGAAATTATTCACAACTGTTGTCTCAACAGACGTTGTTCTGTCAAACATTTAATTTGTTGTCGCTGTAATGTTTAATGTTTACGGGGCTGAAATTAAAATTCATATATTTCCATATTTTTGTAAATCAATGAATTTTGGCATATTCCGGACAGACTGCCAGTACATTAATAAATGAGTTATTTCATAGAGTAAGTGACTTGTGACCTTAGCATTCATAAGATTTTTGACATGATAACGTCTTGATATCACTAGCTGAGTGCATGAAAAATAATGGCATTCCGAATGGGCGGAGCCTGCGAGCGAAAGGGCGTAACTAATCATCTCTTTCACTCCATCGGGTGATGCGTTCACAGATCAATTAGGGAACCCTCATCGTGTATCATTATAGTGTCCGTAAACCGACATACATTCAACTAGTTTCCTTTATATAGCTTAGGGGGCAAACGAGCAGAAGTAACATTAATTAACGGTTTATCTTGATCGAGTCGAGAAGTCTTGAAATTTAATGTCACATTGATCTGAAATTTACGTAACAGTTCTGTAATTTTTTTGCAATGATCAATTTTCAAAAGGAAAATATTATTTTCTATCCGATTTTATAACATTGAGTTTTCAATTGATCGCCATGTCTTAAGGGTATTATTACGTACGTATTGCATTACGAAAACTTTCAGAGTAACTTGCAGAAGCAAGATTTAACCGATTGCTTACTTCTTAAATATATCTTTAGGTGTTGGTTGTCATCAAAAGGATCTGCATGTACGTTTGCCCTCAGATTATAAAAAAGCAATGCAAATTTTTTAATTCAATCATTTAAAATTTTGTCAAAAACTATAATTTTGTAGCTCTTGTCGATTTAAGACCATACGATTGATAATATTTTAGGCTTTGAAACTATCCAGTACGAGCATAGCTACGTTTACTACTACGAACTAAATCCAATACTATCCGCACGAGCACAGAAGAGGTTTCAATTGAATTGTGCAACATAACAGCAAGATACGTTTCTCATATCGACACTTCAAAATAGGATCGAGACGGAAGTTGTCGGGATTCAGATGGTGATTGTGTTATAAGTCAATAGAAACAGCAAAGAAGCTTGGAAAATGATTGTCTGTTTTATTGAATATGGGAACAAATAAGCAGAGGGCTTATTATGATGTAAATTGTATACACTGTGTTAAAAGTATATTTTATATGAAATATGGAGCACGCGGCATGAAAAAAATGACGAGGAGTGAAATTATTTGAAACAGCGTTTAATTAAACTGAGAAAATTGTACTGTGAAAGGGATGTTATAAATATAGTTCCGAAAATCCCCACTAGAAGGCGGTGTCACTGAGTTACATCGCACTATCGGTTGCTTGACTCTATTTGTATAAGAGTCTGGCTTCTAAAGAGTAATGTAGTCCTAATGACAAAAAGTCTTCCGTAGACCCGACGAACTGTAGGGGCGAGGGCAACAACTCCGCCATCAGTAATACGTCCTTCTGAAAAAAAAAAGTAATGTAGCTGTAATGAGGTTCCGTAGGTCCACTACCTGGACGCAGCCCAAGATTACGCGGCTACCTACTAAAATTCCGAATCCGAGGCGAGCTCCGCCCCAGAGGACATTTTGACCTCGGGCTCCGGTGACACCTGCTGCACGATGGCCAGAAAGCCTAAGAAAACAAAGAAGAGGAGACTACTCGGCAACAGCTGCCCCGCCTGCCAAGGAGGTAAAGTACACGGTGGCTGAAAAGCCCACCGACGCCCAGACCGCGGGACCATCAGTGTCTCACAAATCGCCCCCAAAGGCCCGCCGGCCATGAAGATACAACCTCCCTCGACAACTTAAGGCAAACGCCCACCACCGATCATCGTCCAAGATGAGAGCGAGTGGAAAAAAGTCACGATAAAAGACGACGAGTGTATCGACTACATTTCAGCGGGAGCCGTCAGAAACGGCATCTGCGTATGCACCGCTTCCCCCAGCGAACACCGCCGGCTGACAGCACTGTTAAGAGAGCGCGGCATTATGTACCATACGTACCCGCTGGAAGTAGAGCGAGTTCTGAGTGACCACCGAGGAGGTTGCCAATGAGCTCAAGAAACAAAAGCTCCCGGTCGTGGAGGTACACCGGATGTACCGCCTCTAAAAGCAAGATGGCACGCAGACCTAAGTGCCATACAACATGCTGTCCATTGTTATCCTGACCCTGTTGCCTGAGAGCAAACCGATATATAACATCCGGTCAATTAGCAAGATGTACCGGGAAAATGTCACCGATGCCAACTATACGGGCACTCGGCGCAGAACTCCTACAGAAACTCCGCGGAGTCACCCGCATGCGTGCTCATCGGGCCACAAGGCGAATTATAAGGGGTGCCCAAAAGCCCCAAACCAAACAGAAAGTACCGAAGCCTCAGGGCACACCGAAGCCCCTACGCAGGGGACCGAAAGCCGCACCGGCACTAAGGCGCCCAACCCCAAAGCCGGTTTATTTAACCCTGCCCCCCTACCTACCACGAACGCGTGTTCCCGACCGCTGATGGCCACAGGGCCCGCACCGGCACAAAAACCCTCCTCCCAAAACACCCGCAGCCGCAGAGGGCCCCGGAGTTCCGGGCTCCCGGGGGCCAGAGGACAAAGGCGGCCGCGCCGCAGAAGGCTCAACTGCCACAGAAGCCCCAGTATGCACCCCCCACAGGGTTGCAAGGCCGACAGCATCGTAGCTGATTTCGTAGGAGGATAAACCCACTCTCATTATAATTAGTGTCGTTCGCGAACAGCACCAGAACAAACATACATGAGTTTCGGGATTTTCTCCCACGTAATAAAGTAGATATCCTTAGTAGGATGTCTACTTTGTTACGTGGGAGGAGTGTGCAGGAAACGTTTCTAAAACCGACACAATGGAATCCGCGAATAAGCAACTACAACATTGTACGGAACTATAGAACTCGATCCCGTCTTGGAGTGATAGCCATCTACTACAAGAGAGCATACAATTCAAGTTTCAGAGTGGTGGGCACACTGTCCTCCTCCCGCCCAGTCCGAGCCGGGGTTCCGCAAGGTTCTGTACTATCCCCCACCCTCTACAACCTGTACACTAGCGACCTACCGCGACACACCAGCGTGCAGCTGGCGATGTTCGCGGAGGACACCGCACTGAACATAAGAAACGTTCCCAGAGTGGGAGCCAGTTCTAAGAAAGGCCCGATACGTAATGTTCAAACTCCATCCTCAGATAAACAAAAAATAGACATAAGCCCATTTTTTATATCACATTCATTCGACCGATATTGTCCTACTGCAGTGCCGCATTCGCGCACATATCAATTAGAACGTTTGCAGAAACTGCAAAAGAGATTCCTGCGTATATCTACTGTTTGCCCCTGGTACATAAGTAACATCGATCTCCATTGCGACTTCCACCTGACCTCGATTAAGGGCCACTTCAAAGAGCTTTCTCAAAAGTTATTTGATAGGGCCTTAAATCACCCAAAAAAATAATAAGAAAGACGTCGGTGTACGATACGACGCTAATAACCGAATCTCAATATCGCCGGCCGCAGCACGTATTGCACGACGCGGACGACGCGATAGCCATAGCAATTGCTAAGTCCACCTTTGAACACAAGCAAAAACACACCCAGACAGTCCGCAGTAAAATGCCAATGGGGCCAACTTACGGATAGCAGTTTTGACATGAGCCCGACACACACTTCGTAAATGCATTTTTCCTGCTAGAACCAATCATACGAATACCGCTCGTACTTGTCGAGCGATGAAATCTCACACATAGTGACACAGCTATAAGACATTTGACTGATGCAATGACAGACTCACACACCGCTTACGGAATCGAGCCCGGGTTCGAATCCGTAAGTTTAGACGAATGTAGAAACAATAAAACGCGATTTTAGAGAGCTCTAAAAATAATAATTAAATAATGATCTCGGCTTCTAGCTGATTTGAAGCGCAAATCAACCCCACCTGTCAGAGGGTGAGGGAGGAGGCCGGCCTCCTCTGATAAGCCAAACCAATAGACGAGCTCAAGTATCACTATCGACGACCCGTAACATTAAACGGCATCGTGCGCGCGCCGTCCCACTAGTGTGGGGAGGGGGACCGCTTCCCACTTTTCGGTCCCAAAAGTTATCACCATAGGGTAAATCCACAATAAAATTCCGGTTCATCTCTTCCCATCTGCGGGAAAAGTGGGGGGGTCTGTACCCCTATCGTCTCCCTATAACCAGAAGACAAAAAGTCTTCCGAAGATCCGACGAACTGTAGGGGCGACGGCAAGTATAGGCAGTAATAAGTCCCTTCAAAAAAAAAAAAAAAAATTCGCAACGAAAGCCATTTACTACAAAGAGCGTTTCACTGCATCCTTCTCGACCTACCTCCTCTAATTAAACCTAGAAGTCTCCCGATGAAAGGTATGCATGTCGGGTCGTCAGCCCATCACCATAGTCTTTGCATATCAAACTGGCACTAAGCCACTTCTAGCTAGCGACCTATTATTCTAGTTGGGGACCTAAACGACCATCACATAAACTGGGGTAGTAGGAACAGTAACAAACACGGGACTACCGTAAATAATTTTGTCGATGATCCCCTGCGTATACACCGGACCCGTTACGCTCACGCTGACGCGCGGGGTATAAACTCCGATCGTACCGATAATGGATATCTCAATTTTCAAAAACGTGTCACTCGCCATAAAGACGGCTGAAACGTTACTCGTATTTAGCTCTGATCACAGACACATTTTAATAGAAATAGGTTACATTAGAATCAGAAACACAGATAAAATTACCGAAAAGATCAGCTACTACAAACTACTAAAAGAAAAGATTTGTAAACTTCAATCGAATGACTTCCAAATCATTCCAAATGCCAAAGGCCCACCCCCCCAGGCCGCCATCGCGGCCTCATCAAATGTAAACAACTTCGGTAATCTACCTGCACTAGAGGATGCGAAAAAACCGGCATGCCTAGCCGACGCGGTTGAGAGTCAATGTACTCCCAGAACCCTCCCCACACAACAGTAACGGCCCGGCTGACTGTGCCGCCGGTCGATGATAACGAGATCATACGTTCGACGGACACAGACGAAGTGAAGGGTGAACCTATATATGATAAATGTGATGTAGTATAAAATGAATGTGATGTAGTGTCATGTAACAAGCATGGCACCACCTCCTCCTATGCAGCATGGCACTACCTCTTCCTAAATTACCCGTTGAGTCGGCCGACTCGTAATTCCACTGAAACACGGTATGGCACTACTTCTTACTAAAAGATAAAAGTAGGTACCCGAATTAGATTTAGCCCATAATAGTGATATTACTTTTGTTTGACAGTGCAACGTAACTGGCTGTTATTACAGCCACACTCGGAGCATATTGAAGTGTCTACCTTTGTCTACAAATCACATGCTTACGTAAGCAATTTGTTGGTAAAAATTATTTTGGGACAGCCAATTGTGTCAGACAAGGGTTACTCACGCGATGGAATTGTACTGTCGCATATAAAACCCGAATCGTTCAATTCTTTCAGGTTTAGTATAGAGCATAGTATAAGCGCAGTTGAATTCTTATTATAGGTTGTCTGAATGGTCCCCACCATCGTTCAAGCCTTGTCGTGGCGGTGGGTCTCGGTAGCCTGGGGTGAACCCAAGCAAAGCCAATTTAACCGAGGGGGATGCTCTTTGCGCCCCTCTTATAAGAGGAGGGGCCTAAACACCGGGTGGAGGATCGCTCTTTGTTCCCCTCTTATAGGATGAGGGTACAAAAGAGCAACAGGGCAGGCGCTTTTGCGCTTGGCGGAAGGGGCAGGGATGGGAACTCACCCCATTGCATTGTCCCAAAATTAGTGGGGTTGTCCCGAAGTATGGGACAACCCCATCTGTGGAGATGGAGTCGGTCCCTTAAGGGGTTGACTAGCCGTAGTCCTGATGATTTGTCGTGCCGGTGCACTGATGGTACTCACTGTGGTTTTTGTGGGTATTGGGGACTATAATGTGCCGCGAGCCCCGCACACCACTGGCCCCATCCAGGACCAGTGATGGCGCGTAAATGCGTTTACCTTCGTCAGCAAAAAAAAAAAGATTTTCTAAATGGTTTTGTAGTCTGTGATGTTAGTAAGTAATATTATGAGTATACTGTCACATTAGAGGTCCTAATTGGTAATTATTCGTCTATACAATATTTTTTGGTATATCTGCTGACATATATTCTATTGCAGGTACATCACCCAAATCATTTTCCATGGAATTTAAAATTTCAAGATCATTATTGTTGTTTTGATGCATTATTATTGAACCCACAATATGGAGTTCAATTATGATTACACAATCGGCGGAATGGCATCTATTTAGCATACGCAATATCATCGTAATAAGGCTATGTTGGCACTTTATATGCATTTTGTGAGAGCCTGGATTGCCCTATGACATCGTGGTTATAAAGATATGTCTTTTCTTTTTTAGTAAGACTTTATATAATTTTCGATTTGCCACGGAAAATCATCCCCAACATATTATTATCATCAATGAGTACAGTGCAAGGTGCCTATCCCCTTTGTCAATTTTATTTACGTACTTTTATGTCATAGAATAGGATAGTGGTTCTGTGCATACCTGTACACACCTCTGTCACGTGTCTGTCGAATTCCAACGCGTATTATACTCGAAGTCACTCAAAGTCAAGACCCTAGGGAGAAATATATTCGGCCTGGACTCGTAGGGACTTCGCAACAAATTATTTTTGTCATCATTGTCATACGAGTAGCGAGTGTTCAGTTCAAACTCTTAGATCTAAGCTTCTAACTAGATGTAGTTACTAATATAAGATACGTTATTTTTTTGATATTTAAAGTAAATAATTTTTTATAGTATTTAGCTTTTCAGTTATTGCCTTGAGAATGTATAAATATTTCATTGATTTTTAATGATCTGCTCATATAGTTTTGAAATAAATATTATTGCATCAAATATAATGTCCAAATTTCTTCAGCGATTTTTTTACACTTAAACAGCATAATACTAGTTATCCTGTTTTTAAGGAATATTTTAAAGAATATGATTTTTTTTGTACAGCAGCACGCAACAACAGGCATATTAAAGATCATTGATGGTTACTTTAATATGTGCTAGAAAAATATTTAATATTAAAAATAGTTACCTATTTCAATTAAAGTTGTATTACTTATATAATTAAATATTTATAAAAAAATAGTAAAAATACTGCTTTAGAAGCCTACTTTTATGAAATTTTTGGGTGTGAGAGTAGGTCGTAAAGTATATTTTGACCCCTTGCTTGCTTGAGTGAAACCTCTATTTCCGTAGAATTCAGCATCTCAAAATCAAAATCTTAAGTTTTTTTAAATAGGGCTTTAATTTTTGGGAATGGCGATCGAACTTGAATTAAACTTAATATTAAATTTTAGTATTACAGTTCAGTAAGAGGTAGTGTCATGCGGTAATCCAGCTGAACTGGGCTGGCGCGACTGGGAAGGTACTTCTCGCTCACATGATACCACCGTAAGCGTTGCGTGCGGTTTATGCGTGGCCGGTGGCCCAATGGTAAGGAGAAAAGATAAATTTGACTAGTACAAACACGATAACTTTACGGTACCTCACACGAGAATGCTCACCACCCAGCTCTATTAAACTAAATTTCAGCTTTTTTTTGCATAGTATAAGGGGTAAATGAGCAATCAGAGCCTGTGGATGACTATGCGTCTTGACGTTTATGGACATTCTCATGATAGTTGCATAGATGCGTTGCCCACCTATCTTGGCACTGTCACCTTACGCCGGCATCAAGTGAGCTAGAGGTACTTCCCTGGTAGTTCCGTCCCAATTCCGTTCAGTAATTTATAAAGGAAATAAGTATATAAATGTTTGTAATATTATTGGCCAGTTAGCAATAGATAATGCGACTTTAGAGAGCTTTAATAATAAATAAATCAAGAATACGGCTTTTTGTTGATTTATAGCGCAAATCGACCCCTTCCGTCAGAGGGCGGGCAGTGAGGTGGCCAGTCTCCCCAGTTAAGCCAAACATTAAATGAGCTCAATTATCCTTATCCACGACACCGCAACTTAAACGGCACCGTGCGTGCGCCGTCCCACTAGTGTGGGGAGGGAGACCGCTTATTCCTTTTCGGTTCCAAAAATAGTTACTATAGAGTACGCCCAAGAAACCAACATGACCCGGTACATCTCTTCCCATCTGCGGGAAAAGAAGGGGGTCTGTCCCCATATCATCTCCCTAAACCTGAAGACACAAAAGTCTTCGTAGTCAGTCGAACTGTTGAGGCTGCAGTACCAGTAGTAGGTCTCTCCGAAAAAAAAAATGGCCAGTTAGCAATATAGCAATAAACTGTCGGAGTACGAACATATCACGAAGAGTTCACTTCCGTGCACGTAGCAAATTGCTAATTAGGAACTTAGGTTCTGCAGAACATCGTATTCCGCAATCCAAGTATGGCCTCTTGTAGTTTGTTATTTCAGCTATCTGACTCCTATTGCGGTTAGATTTCTCCTTTTTTATCGAATTAAGTATTTTGTAAAACAATAAAAACGTTAAACTTTCAAATAAAGTGGCGTGATCACGCAAGGCAGCGTAAAGTTGTTTCCACAAGACTGTAAACTCCTTTTTTGTGTTTATACTACTTTTTTATTTTATGAATTGAGAAGGAAAGAAATATATAGAGAGGACGCGTGATAGTTTCATAACAAAATGTAATTATTAATAACATCTTCCTGGTAGGATTTAGGCTACAGTAGCCATCGTTATGGATATTTGTCATATGTGCTACATTTGTGTTACTTTAGGCGGATAATTGCAGGCTTTATCTGATTGCTTTATCTTTACTTTCTTCTACTATCTTTACATTGGGCACAGAGTCCAAGATAATACGATTTGTAGTACATATTTACTGTAACTTAAATAAAGTAAAACGCCAATCGAGGTAAGATTCTTGCAGCTTGTGGTAGAAGTGTTCAAGAGTATAACAATAGAAACAACACACTCATCAAATATTATCAAATAATTTGACTATAATAAAGTGCATTCACTTTATTCATCACCATCAGCTCGCTACTAAAGTTTTATTATAATATAAAGAAATATTTAATTATTAACTTTTGTTCCAACTTATTTTATTTCAATTTTCTCCAATTAATTTTTGTAGGTATCTTTAAATAAAGTATTGGAATATTTTACCATTTGTGAAGTAGTTTTTAAAGTTTTTTTTTTATATCTACAGCTCACAACAAAGTAATACGATACAGTACTATTTGTACAGTTGAGCGTAACACTGAATGTAACGAATTGCAGCGGTGACGTTTCTTACGTGGTTATAAACAATATGGTTTGATGATAGGTAGACTAATCATTAATATTTAGATTCAAATTACAAAATGATGTCCTTTTGGAATATCGCTTTGTAATTTGAAAAGCACACAAAAATCAATCGACAACAGACAACGAATACAGATGAATTGATTTTAGAATTAAAACTGTAATGCCATTTCACATCAATTTGTTTATCCATCCAATAATGTGGTTTCTCTCTGTAATTTTAATTTTCATGGCTGAATTCGTCGGTATCCACTGATGTTAAAATAAATACAATATCACTGTAGGGACCAAGTGACGCCCACCAGACTACTGAGGGCTTAATAAAATTTTATATACTATATTTAGATACTGAGAATTATGAAAAAGCTGGCAAGTCCACGCATTATATATTACTAACAAAAAAACATGTATACTTACAAACTTTTACGAAGTTACTACGACTACTGTGCAACATTAACCAAAATTGTAATAGTTCTTGACATTTTTGATAGCATATGAGGCCACTTACCCACCTCCACCCATGCTCCTACCCACCTCTCGGTATACGGAGCCAATCATGGGAGATGCACGGGGGTTTGCCCACCGGCTCTGTTCCCCAACGTACAATTCTCGACTTCTTCCTACACATTATTTAAGTGCCCTCTCGTTATTTCACTCTCCCCTTTCTGGGGTCAGTCCTGATTATCTCGATGCAGCTATGTCGTTTCCTATCCTTCGTCTTCGCGTGCCATGTATACGCAAATGTCTCCAATTGCTTAAAGCTCTGTTCCATTGCGACCAAATCCTGATGATAGGCTGGGCCTACTGTCTTCCGTTCGATGCCGTCCAACATGATGTTTCGCTCGTTTTTTGCACACGAGGCCAAAGTAATTTTGAAGCCATTTGGTGTCCACTGCCGTAAACATCCGCATAAGCAGATTGAAGATTTGAAGCGTTGTCCTCTGATACCCCCAATTTACCACAGAGTACTCACAAACCTCATGAGACGCGATAGCATAGCTGCCGCTCAACAGTAGTATCATTTGGGCGAGCAGTACCTGCCCGGTCGTACCATGACAATGTATGATGAGAAATGTATGAGGAGGATTAAAATATACCTTATTACTATTTATTATATGGATCATATTCAGGAGCATAAGTGGCCAATGCATGTGTCACCCAAAGGAATTTATGCCTAGGTCATGGGTGTTTTTTACGTACAAATTGTATTTATACGTAAAAAACA
>JAFELO010010709.1:969370-1054471 GCA_017140195.1 Eumaeus atala | reverse complement strand
TCGTATTCCAGTGTCAAAAAGTGGGTAGCTGAGTTTAAGATCGGTCGTGAGAGCATTAAAGATGATCCTAGGAGTGGAAGGCCTACATCCTCTACCACGAAAGAAAACATCGTTAAAATCTTTTTTTTCCAGGGGATAAACAAGTTGCAAGTCAGGTGGAAGTGTGTTGAACTAGATGGAGACTATGTCGAAAAATAAAAATAAATTTAGATCCACTTTTTTTTCATTTTCTTGGTCGGGCTTAGAACTTTTAGAACCACCTAAGTATCATACGAAATGACATTTTGAATTACTAACTTAAAAGTTTGATACTGACAAAATGTTTAAAAGCAGGTAGGGCTTACGCTTTTGTTGCTTGCCTTGGCAAGGGCACTACCGTTCCCTAGATAGCTTTATGTAATAATTTTACAATATAACATACCCATTCAATATAGGTATGTTAAATTGTACGGACTTTTACATTTACATTTAACATTGGAAAATTGTAAAAACGATGGATTATAAAATTCAATAAAACTTCAAACGAAAATTGGTTTACACAAAATAAATTAGGTTTGTTTAAGAGATATATAATTCTTGGTTTGCTGCTACGGAACCCGTGTTAGACGAATCCGATTCGCTCTTTCCCGGTTTATTTAATATAATAAGGAAGAAAACGAACAGTCGCAGCTATTTAGGAACTATCGACGCTCATAGACATCCGCGTAATTGATATGTTGCCCTTCGACCCCTCCAATGTGTCTCCGGAAACTTACAAACCGCACAGAACGGAGACGTGATAGTGCATATTTAAGACAATATCATGTGAGCCTTAAGAACCTCCCTTGTCGTTGCAGAGAGATTTACCTTCAGTGCAGTATGACACAACTACAACCCTACGATTTAACCAGTAAATGAATAACGTAATGGTTATTTTATAGACGAGTCGATTTATACAAACTTAAAGCCCATGTGATAAAGGCGGAAAAGCCTCGCTACGATTATGAATTCGATCCGTTACAATAAAGTTGTTATATATATTTTTATATTTATACTTTCTAATTGGTGCTTAAAAGTTTGAGACTGAATGTTAAAAAGCAGCTTACGCTTCTGTTGCTCATGTTGGCAAGGGCACTACCACTCCCTAGACATAATTATATTACTGACAATTTCATACAATATACATGAAATTTGGAAAGAAAAATCATCCCAACAAATAGGTTGGCGCTTATGAAGACTAGTTCAGGTGTATTGACTATCAATACCATAACTGTCACCGCTTAAATTCATTTTGTTTACCTGAGCAAACTGCAGATTTATACTTTTTATATTCTAATTTACTTAATTTATACTCTAATCTTTACACATTAGCACAGTGGCGGTACTTCTATATAATACAATACGTTATAATGAAATAAAATAATTTATTTACATAGTACAAGCTGTGCCCGGTAGTTTAACTTCTAAAATCAAAATCTATTCTAGATAAGTACGAGCATCTACCTTCTGTGGGTGATAACAGCAGAATACGGCGACTAGTTCCCGGTAGCTGTCCAGGCCACGGCGGCTATCACGGTAACGGTGGAACAAGGGTTGTAAGTATCTCCGGGCTACGGATCGCTACCGCCGATTTGACCTGTTTTTACGTATAACGGACAAACGTTTAGACTACATACCTTGCGTGAGCTGGAGGTGGAAATGGAAAAAATCCGATGGCATGTTTTGGTGTTATATGAAGTCCGAAGGCAAGTTGAGGACACCATAACTCTGCCATTGTGTCACCTATTCCACTTCAGGGAAGGCGACACTCCATCACAAGGCGGCCTGGGATTCATCGCGAATAAGTGCCTCGGAGGCAACATCGTCGAAATCTCTAGGGTGTCGGGTAGGGAGGCATATCTCATACTTAAATTCACTAAGGGGTACATGCAACCTCAAAGTGATACAAGTATACGCACCAACCTCGACACATTCCGATGACGACGTGAAGGCAACTCATAAGAATATCTCAAAGGCCTTACATAACACCTGTAAGGCCCAATTTAATGGTGTAATGGGCGACTTTAATGCAAAAGTAGTACTCCCACTAAATGGTGTCGAATCGTGTCTGGGACCACATGAAGTCGGAAGTTGAAATCGCAGGAGGCAAATGCCTTTAAACTTCCTGCAGAAAGAGGGCCTCTTCTTGATGAACTCCTATACATAGTATATATACAGTATGTATATATAGTACAGTCAACACTCCAACCTAACTACCAGCGAACCATGGTAGGTGCCGAAAAATTCCAACTGGAAATAAAAAACCGGTTCGATGGCCTAGATATGTAGGGTCGAAAACTGGCGATGCTACGTATGGCGTAATCGGTAGCATGCGGAGGAAATCTAAACTCCCGGTAGAGACGCTTGGACTTGTGGTGAAACGCAGAGCAAACGAAGGCGTTACTTCTGCCGATATCAAGCTTCCTTCAAAGCGAATTCGCAAACTAATAAGCCGAGAACTTCTCATCTCAAAAACGCTACGGGTTACTGAAGCGATTGGGAAGTATAGAGGGGCTGAAAAGTTTTTGTGGAGAAGCTTGGAAGACGTCAACTGACAAAGATTATTACTGATTCTGTGGTTACAGTTTCTTCTGGGCTCGAAGTTTGCTATAGTAAGTTGTATACGTCGCAAGATCCTCATCCCGATACCCTGAACAACGATCCGCGCGCAAGCTTGACACGACATTCGCCAGGCGATCTGCTGCTGCAGGCTCTTGAGCAGCTTATGGGGGTAAAGGTTCCGGGAAAGGACGGAATTACGGTCGAGCTTGTTAGGACAGGAGGTAAACCTGTGTCACGAGATCCAAAAAAGATTTTAAATTTAATCCTTCAGTGGGGCATACCTCCCAAGACATGGCTTGGAAGTGACGATATTTTGTTCTCTGAAAAAGAGTGACAATTCACTTCTTCAGAATTACATACCAATTTCACTTCTTGGCCATATTTGCAAGTTGTTCTCATGAGTATTGACGAATCGTCTCACCACAAAGCTTGACGAATTCCAGCCATCGGAGCAGGATGGGTTCCTCTGATTTAGCACGATAATTCAAGTTGGACAAAGGACACATGATTACAATCATCCGCTGTGCCTTGCCTTTGTGGACTATGAGAAAGCTTTTGACTCTGTTGAAACCTGAGCTGTTCTGGAAGCATTGCATCGATGTCAGGACGATGAGTGATACCTCGATGTATCGAGAGCAATTAATGAGAGAGGTCGAACAAGGCCAATCCAATTGCATCAATGAGTGCGACAAGGGGATGCCATTTCCCCATAACTGTTCAATAATACTTTGGAGGACTTCTTTAAGACATTAAGTTGGGCAGATTGCGTCATAAATATTAACGGCGAGTACCTCTCACATCTTCGTTTCGTCAATGATATTGTTGTGTAGGCCGAATCGTTGCAGAGCTTACAGGAAATCTTGCACAGCCCATATGAATCCTACGGACGTATAAGCCTCAGGATGAATTTGGACAAGATAAAAGTCATGTTCAACAAATACGGTCAGTATCGATGGTGCTATTCCCGTAGTCGTAGGCGAGTATATCTACCTCGGGCAACCATTGCAATTAGATAGAAATACAAGGAAGCCGATAGAAGGATCAGTTGGGTTGGGCAGCATTTTGGTACCTTCGTCACATTCTCCCGTCGCCTCTACCATAGAGCTTAAATACAAAAATCTCCAATCAATGCTTCCATCACGTGGTGACCTACGGGGCCGAAACATGACCAATTAATTCAGGTCTGGACCTCAAGTTTGCGGTATCTCAGCGGGCTATTGAATGTTCTATGTTGGGTGATTCTTTGTCCGATAGAATTCACAACGAACTCATAAGGCAGAGAACTAAAGTTTCTGATATCACGCCTATGTCCGAGTGGGCAGATAAGGACTGATACTGATGATGATGATGAGATCCATATCCAATGTCCAAGGTATTTTTCGTGATGAAAAGTTTATTATATTATTCCAGATGTAATCTGTGCCAAATTACATTGAAATCTCTTCAGTATTTTTAACGTGTAAATATTTAACACATACAGAATTTATTACTTGTGGATATTTCCACATGTATATAAAATTTGTAAAATCAAGTAAGTGCACATTATGTGTTTTTTTTAATAATATTACATTTCGTGTGTGGGTCGATTTTTGTTACAGTGATACATTTTTATTTACAAAAATGTTTTCCTGATGATAAAGCATCTAAATATTGATGTATTTCGTCAGTAGTGTGCTTTGAAGGCCTTCCAGAGCGGTATTCATCTTTCACACTCTCTCTACCACGCTTGAATTCTGCTATCCAAATTGTTAGATACGACAGGAAATAAACAGCCATGTCTTATAACTTGTTTATTCTTTATATATTAAACTTGGACATTACTTCTTAGTACAACCGATATGATCAGATCTTACTGCTTTTATATTATACGTGATATATTTAGAGCTCTCAACTCTATGAATACTTGACGATGACTGGCTGTGTCATTGGCCGATCAATCCCTTACGTTAACCATATGAAAACGGAAATAAAATTAAAACGGAAACGGGTCGTAATAAATAAAGTAATATATTGATCTGCCAACGTGATTCAATAATTGTCCGCATTAAATAAAGTAATTGTGAATCGAATCAATTATAATTCACATAATGCTAACAATATTTTGAGGGATGAATAAGGCAGAGCAGAATCTCATAAAGTACTGATCACATCATAGTGCAAGCTTTCGGTGATAGGCTCTTATACGTCCGTACTTAATGATGGCACGCTGTTCGATTTGCTCAATTTGCGGAAACTTTGTCCGATTGCTTTATTAAAAAAATATAAAGACAACTAATTATCGCACATTTTTCGAACTTCACACAATTATCTATTCTGAACTGAACTGAATAATGTGGGTAGACTTGATTTTTAGAATTGAATAAATATGTTTTAGGTCGAGTACTTTTCAATCCACCCTCGTACTTCACTCTTAAAGTCTGACCCGTTGATGTAGGAATATATCAAAAATAACGTTGACGACATCGTGTCGGATATTATAATAAATCCGTCGGAGTATTAAATCAAACATGGTACAAATATAAATTTTGTTGTTAAAGCTAAAAGTATAGCACATAATGTGTTTACTGTCTATGTTTTTGGAAATGATTCATGATTTATTACATATCGCCGTTTGATATAATTTGAGATTTCATGAAATTTACAATAGGGGGCACCTCATAACACGCATCCTTCATCGCGGGGGCCTATTATCGCCTTGGTGGTGGAGATCCGCTTAGACGACTGTTTAAGCTGGATCTTCATTACCACTTTAACGGGCTGTTTGTTGCATGGCGTGTATGGGCGCGTGGTCGAGTAGTGGCCTAATTACCGAACCCAACAGCAGCCGGTTGTTCTCTGAAGGCTTGAAGGACTCTCGAGGACTGCGGGCATCCTCGTCCTTATTGCCAGACACGCGACCTTGGTGGATCACAGAATACGAGTTCACGCTGGTACGCCTGCCTGTAGGGTGATCGCGGTGTGTAGCGGGACCATGTCACGTAGATGAGCGCGCGGTCCATTATCCGCGACACGAACCATGCCGCAAGACAATCGGACCAAAAACTCGATAACGGACTCGACCCGCAGGTATGTTGCACCGCTAGCTGACAAATAGGGATGCTGTTTTCTCCATGTTGACAGACATCCTACATCCGTCGAGCAACTCCTGCAGTCGATCGGGGTCTAATAAATATTTTTAATAAACACAACGTTTACAAAATGCCTCACGTTAAATATACTGATATAAACAGAAGGATAAAGCTCTGACGCACATTAAGAATGAAATGAGACTCCGCTTAATCGGAGAAAACTATTAACCATACACAATAAAACTATGAGATTTGAGCACGCGCACGACATGGCAATGTGAACTGAATTAGATTAAAATTGTTTGTTTTCTTTTTTCCTTTTTTTTCTTTTTTTATATATAAACAACAAAATTGTAACAACAACTAAGGTGTTATCAAAGACTCATTCGAGTTGAAGCGCACATCCTGCGCCTTCTATAGCGTTCAATTATATTAGGAAGGGTATCGTTACAACCATTCCTACACAACAAGTTAAACATTAATTTACCATTCTAACTTTAAGTATTGCATGAAAACAAAACATGGGTGGGTATTCCATATAGACAACTCCTGCGGCAGCCTCTCGTGACATGTAAGTACAGCATGATTTAATATTAGTGTTTCAACACAACGCCAATAACATATAATTCTGATGATTTAACATTAGTGTTATACTGAGTATTAGTGTTATTTTGGTAAATTATATGTATGTTATAATATTGAAATGAAGTGTACTTGTCTGTAGTTAATTTTTTACATTTTTTTTTGCGTAATATTCTACTCGAGATTTTTAGGTAGTGGATTAATCAATTTAGGTATTACATAAGCCAATCACCTTTTTCCATACAGATTGTTATACATAGGTGGATATAACTTAGTGTCATCAGGACGGGCGGAGTAAGTATTATGTACTTATTTATTTTCATTAAAATAATGTTCACAACATTTAACAGTGTCAATTGCGTTTTTTCCTCAACAGTTATAATTTTTATAAATAATTTTCGATAATCTTCTTTATATATGTTTTCGGGGACGATAGTTTTTGAAGTTCAAAACTGGAGTGAGGAAAATAATATCAAGATAGGTTTTAAAAGTTCTTCCACAGTTCGAGAGCCCATAGGATATAATTAATTCTGCCAAAGTTTTAGAAAGTGATAATAGTGTTTTATAGGGAATTTTGTATTGTATTATATTAATTATGTAGGATGTATGTAAACCTGTTGTGTATTCATATTAACATAAGATCTTTAATGAAAAACTCGACGCTTCAACAAGGTCTAACTTCTAAAAAATGTATAGATGTAATTATTTTAACTTAAGTTAATATTTCATAAGCTGTTTATATCATTCAGATGGCTACGAAATATTGATGCCTTAAGTTTACCCGAATGTTACTCATTACAGTAAAACCACTTTTTTTCGCCGTTTATTTAATTATTTAACTAGCCCGACGTTTCAGAAGCAAGAGCCCAAGTAAAATTCGCGTAAACTTAAGACATCAATATTTCGTAGCCATCTAAATGATATAAACATGTAATGAAATATTAATTTCAATTATCCATCCACTTTTCTTGTATTATCGCATCTTTCATTTCTACTTGTATTTATATATTTATATAAATACAAGTAGAAATGTAATATTGTATATTTCAAGTCCATCTTTTTCCAATAAGTTTGAGTGCGCATTTTATTCTTTTCAGCGGTTGTTTGAGTTTTAGCGCCACATTTTATAGTATTTTTGTGGTATTGTCGACAGACAATCCTCTCAATGCTCATTTTTTTTGACGTTTGCAATTTCTAAGCATTTCATAATTTTTTCTAGTTCGATTTCATGCAAACGCTGTTTTAAGTCCGACTCAGTTTTGTAAGTTATGAATCCGACTCAGTCTTGTAAGTTGTTATTCTTATTTTTATCCCCATATTCTGTAATTCCAGATTATTCATGGTCTGTTGAAAAGCATCAATACATTCGACTACCTCGTCCAGCTTTGCACTATAAAACTTCAAGGACCCTTCAAGGTCACGCATTTCACTTTTAATTGCTTTTTATACTTCCTCCGATGTATTATTACTCCGTAGTTTCTTTGCGTGCATGTGAACAGAGGTATCATCTTCTTCATTGTTCACTTGTGGAATAAGAATAAATGAACTTTGTCTTGCTAATCCCCGATGTACTATTTTTGCACACTTACTATGCTCTAATCCTAGTAAAGATTTAGTAATCGTGTTATTGCAAATATCGATCATACTTGGCCATTATAATTAGTATAGGTCGCACTTTTTAGAAAGTAAATTATTTTTAAGTGGGAAAGAAGTATCGGCGCGAATGAGATTAATCAGAGCAAATCAGCCCATTTTGATGACTACCTACGTCCACCTTTAATTCTGCCGACCCGAACTCAGCTGCAATGCAATGTTTCTTGTTATTTGACATTAATCTATAATTTATCTTAATGACGTTCACATGAGGTAAAAACATGTGGATAGTGAGATAAATTAATCAGATCATGAATATTGATGAGAAGATACATGATTCCAATTATACCCGTCGCAGTCGGCCCGCGATGGATATATCTTCCCATCTGAAACATGCATACAAATATACATCTTATTACTTCACAGTTGGGACTACTTCAGGACGCCAATATCGTGTTTCCTACATTGGCGTTTACACAGCTATTTTGATGAATGACAACATGGCGTGCTCCGGACTATGTATCCGCTTAGTACGCTAGAGTTATGTACAGACGCTGTAAAATATTTTGCATTTTACCCCAATGTAATAAAATTACTTCTTACTTTAAATAAAAATCTATAGTTTTTTGTAAATCTTGATAAATTAATTGAGCAGTTCCAGTTTTTAAAAGTAAGTATAACCTTGGCTTCTTGAATATTTCGTTTAGTAAAAGAGGAGACCAAAGATACAGAAACTAACTATACTTAGACGATTTTGAATATTTACCGATTATTTATTTATTATTATTATCTGAATATTGCAATAAAAATTAATCAGTTGAATTAGCCAAGATGGAATTCATTTAAAAGGTGTAATAGTGATATGTAAGGTGATATTTCAAATACGCCCACTTATGTACCACCCCTCGTAGTTTCTTAGGAAAACCAATATCCGGAAATTACATTAATTATCTATCATAATAACAGTTCCACAGGAATCTTCTTTGGCATATTCAATTAATTCCCCTCAGCTTACCTGTGCATCAAGGGTTTGAAGAGAAACTTGTAATAAAATGTGAAAGACTGTGCTTTCGATCTTTAATACTTACCTAATTGCGCTCGATTAATCCGGCTTGAAGTAATGGCTTTGCAACAGCCAAAGCATTACTCTCCTACTGAAGCTTCTGTAGGGTAACAATAATTAAACAATTTTATTGGAGTTATCGTAAGATATTGATTTAATAAAAATCCTGGGGGACTTACATGGAGATTTACAGATTTTTTGGGATATAATATACAGTCGCATTCGATTCTACAACTTATTTCAAGTTCATCGTTAGTATCCGATGGAAGTCATTATATTGTATATTTTCGAATACGCGCAGTGAGATTAGAGATTCGGGAAAAAAGCAGAAGTAAAAGTTCTGCTTCGTCTTCGTATATTACCATATACCCGATTTTCGACCACGGCAACCATCTCTATGGAGACTAGCCAACTGCGCAGGACATATTATAGTGTACAAGTGTGCAGACACGAGCTCAATATTTATGCCCTTATTTTGTTATACCGATCCGATGGCAATCCGACACACCTGGAGAGAAAACCTTTAACGTACTTCATGGACGTGGGAATGCGGACTGTTAAAAGAAATTAAAAAATACCAATAACATTTTGATCCGACTTTGGATTCGAATCAGAAACTCTACGAGTGTCGTTGAGGATGCTTACCAATAATCCAAGTGGCTCTCAATTACGATGCCAATAAAGGATAAAAGCGAACCGCCATCTAAGAATTTTAGAACGGGGATGTGTAGCATATGCTATGCAAAATTAATTTACCACTTACAAGCGCGCAGTGCAAGGATCAAGGAGTGGCATTTGCATCCAATCTTAACATCATCTAGTCTGAAATGTTCTCAATTATTTATACATCATAGTATACATTGCTGTTACGAGGACAACATTTATAAAGCGAAGCGCCATGTTGCTTTTATGGTGTACGTTTGTTTTATAACTATTTGTGTTAGAGTGGGGTCTTTTTTGTTAAATTACTTAACAAGTCAAACGCTTCAGAAGCTTGGTCAAGAGGAAAGGACCCGCCATCTTCTCTATTGAAATATTTATGTTTATTTTTTAAATTCAATAACAAATATTGATTAAAATCGCGTAAACTTAAAACATCAATATATCAAGCAGCTCGTAATTTTGTTGATTTTCATATAAGCGACGAAATTTATTACGTAAGCAAAATTCTCGATGACTGAAAAAATTCCCGTTAATAATATAAGTACGAATTTGGTACATTAAGCGGTTATATATTGTTAAGTTTATGAAGAGCATCACTATTCAATGTAGATTAAGTAAATAGGCGACATCATTTATTTTATGAGGAATGGGAAATACTTCCATCAAATTTCAAAGACCTCTGGTATGGTCTGGTCCTATGTTAACAAACCACCCAAGGTACACTGGTTCTCGGATACGAAAATCACCAAAAAAAAATTGACGCTCTATTTTCGCATTTGTTCCAATCACATTCCACTGAATAATTTTCTTTTCCTAATGGGTAAAGTGGCCAACTCTAACTGCACAACATGCAACCGACATGAAGACTTGTATTATCTTCTTATAGAATTTGATAGAAACGAATTTATACGACTTGAATTTACGATGGATAAATGTAATAACTGAAATTTTCTTTTTTATGATGAGATATCATACCGAAGTGGTCGTAAATGTAAACTTCTATACATTTTTATACTAGAATTTATATTAAAATCTCGTTTATTAATTACAGGGACATTAATAGCTTTTGAAGTGAAAGTATGTATCTGGGACTGCCTTCACGCTAACATGCTTTCATATGTTTATAATCAAGTGAAGCGTAAAGCGCCCGTGAAGGATAAAAGTTCCTTTTTATGTTGAAAATATCGGCCTACATTATTCCATGTTCCCAATGTTTCGAATCGCTCATATTATTGGAATGTCGAATTTAAACACTCACTGTATTTCGACTTCAATTTTTCCTTTGTTATAAAACAAGTGGATGACTAATGCCATTCATATATTTGTTTATATTACTATAGGCGAGCAAATGCGCAATTGGAGCATTTTGCATTTTGGCGACTGCCAACAACCATAGATATCCGCATCGCCCTCCTTTCCTTCGTCTTACCCATGGGCCATATAAATACTTCAAAAATGCATTTAAATTACAACAATACTTTTCTTAGTCATTTATAGAGGATGTATGTTCAAATGTTCACGTCAGCACCGCGCGCGAGCTGCCCCAGACGTAAGGGTCAAGAGCACAAGGGACCTCTCGGTTATGCTGACCATGATAATAATAGTTAAATTTGCTGTTACGAACACTCTCATATAGGGATGTATCCCCATCTGCGGAGAGAGGGGGGTCGGTCCCTCTTACAACCCATTACCTAGTCTCGTCATCAGACGAACACTCATAGCACCGATGGAGCTGAATTGTGCTTCTCTTCGTTTCCACAGCATAAGTTTATGTCTGAAAAAAGAGTAGAGCTGGATAAAATCAGTTTCTGGAAAAATTGCATTATCAAAAAATATTTAAATTATTGTTTTTTTTTTTAAATATGTGTATACATTTCTTGAAATCATGGAAATAATTATTTTACTTAATCTCATTAAATGTTTAATTATTTTTTATCGACATTTTGCCTACCTACTTACCATCGTGAACAGTATTACAATATACTCAGAAAAAAACTATATGGGATCTGGTTTTTTAAGATATAATTTATAATGAAATAGAAAACTATAATGTGCAACATTACCGGCGTACGAATCTCGCTAAAGTAGCAATGGCAGGTCACACAATGGCAGGCAAACACAATCTGGACAGTAAATGGCTCATTAGCCATTTATTGTCCGTATTGTGTGAACATACAATTAACTCGCAAGGTGAGTGGAAGCTGTTGACCTGATGGGTGAGCTCTGTGCAGAACTTATCGGACGAACGAAGAACGGTGTGACAATTGAAAGCGGCCAATGGCCGTGGACCGTTAAGGTCTGACCATATTGAGAATCTTCATAGACTCAAGAGAATATAACGATTGATAACTTAACCCTGAGACTTTGTCGGCAGTACCAATTGCAGCCGAATGCGGGTGAAATGGGCCATAAAATCGGTTTACACATATTTGGGATTTTGGGTGTGAGATATCCGAAATCGCCATGAAGTCATATGAATTCCACTGCAATCAAAGGAAACAAAAACTGAACTCTCACATATCTAGAAATAAATTATGGCAATCCTACTCAGTCACACGGAGTTTCTTTTTATGGACCGTCAAAATGACCGCCTAGGAGAGAGCCATGTAATATTTGTTGAAAGCGGTGATAATGTGCTGCTACAATTTTTATTTTCCTGCTTTTCGAATGCCGTTGAAAAATGTAATCCAGGCAACGGAAAATGCCGTGCCGTGTATTTAGGTCGAATGTTAATTTTGAATATAGATTTTTTCATTGTGAATATTGAACTAAAAAACGGACATTCTTTTATACATTGGTGAATGTGAATTGTGTATATGACGATAGATGCTTTAGCGAGATGTATTGTAACAAATTCGAGTTCCATGCTGGATAAAAGTGTAATTTTTTTTTGCCAAGACTTACTCAGTTTACACAAATTAATAAAATAAAATATTACGTTCTTCCAGGATATTTAGCATGTTTTCCCATTTAACAGGATATTTAGCATGCTTTCACATTTTAATTTTGGATTTAACAATCAATATACATACATGTTTGTAATAGAATTAAAGGAAATTACGCATGTAATAACTCAATTTTAACTATTTAGTGTTTGTACTAATGTTTTAGTAAGGAGGAATCAAAATCTATTATTGCTAACTATTCCCCCTTTACGCGTATAATCACGTAACCGAAGCTCATTTAGTAGTCTTTACGTGAAAGGATAACAAACAAACAAACACGCAAACTTTCGTATTTACTTAATGGGGCCATAAATACAGTTACAATAATAAAAAAAACAATAATAAACATTTCAATTTTAAATCTATCATCTTTATACGATTGTTAATTGTTTTTTATTTTGGCGCCGATACGTTGTACAATATTTTGCGACATTAAACTTGAGTGGGATGACAAAGAGAATAGAATCGACGTGATTACATTACACAAAGTAGATATAGAGCTAATTGCAATTTTTAAAACTGTCCGTACACTTGGTGTTCAAGTGTTTGTGTCCCGGGCTATTAATAGGTACAAAGAGACTGCCACCGTTTGTGATATAGGAAGATCTGGCGGTCCACGTAGTGTTCGTGCGTGAAAGGTGGTCAAAACAGTAAGGAAAAGAATTCAAAGAAATCCTGTCCGCAAGCAAATGATTTCATCTATAGAAATGAATATAGCGCCTAGAACCACATAGCGTCATTTAAGAGCTGACTAAGGACTTGCAGCCTATAAGAGTCTCTCTGGTCACCTGTTAACTGATAAATTAAAGATCATTTGGGGTGCAAAATAGAAACAACTACTGAAGCGGTAAGCAAAGGTAGGTCACAGAAAAACTTTGTTCACGGATGATTTTTTTTTCAAGTAAGCAACAACAGAAAAAATAAACCTATTCATGCTCAATGTTCTAACGAAGCTGCCCAATTATTGGACAGGATGCATCGTGGGTATTATCCGACTTTAGTGATGGTTTGGAGAGGTGTTGGCTATGGAGGAGTGACCGAGCCAAATTTTTGTCAAAAAGGTATCAAAACATCGGCACAAGTGTATGGAGGTCTTGAGAAGGTAATTGAGCTCCTTAGTAACAACATGTTCAGCAACCAAGTATGGTCCTTCCAGCAATACTCGGCGCCGGGCTATAAAGCTCCATTCCACGCAGTCTTGGTTGTAAGTGATCGCTTCCGACTTCATCACAGCTGAAGACTGGCCGTCGTCCAGTCCCGATCCTAATCCGCTCGGTTATGATTTATGGTCAGTTCTAGAGAGTGCAGCTTGCTCTAAATGACATAATATTTTGGAGGCCCTAAAACACTGTGAAGAATTTCCCCATAGAAAGAGGGCGTGCGTCTATTTATATCTGGTCTCAAGGTTTAAATGACTATATTGTAGCCAATGGTGACCTTCTTCTATAAGCTTCTTGTACTTTTAATTGTTCTATATGTGTGTGTTAAACTAACACAGTGTAAAAGTAGCAAATGTTGTTTGCAATTCAAAAAACATTTTTTTCCTAATTACAATATTAATTACAGGCAATTCAATATAATTATTTAATCTACTCTTAATTTTCCAATGGAAACAGAATGTTTAAGTACACACGTCTCTCTGTTGACCACGTAACACGTTGATAAAGTATACGGTCCGTGCGCACGTGATGAATCGGAGCGGGTCAGGGTTCATGTTCAAGTACTGACGTGGGTCGCTATTGATAGGCCTCAAGCGCACCATGTGACTTGTGTTTATGGGATTTTTATTATTTTCAATGTCATCTTAAGTGAAACGTTTGGAGCTAGGAAAGTGTTTATGGTCTTTCAAGCTTTCCGTTAGTTTTTTAGGCTAAATATGGAACTGTTGTAATCTTGTCATGTCGGTCTGTCCATCATTATGTCACAGAAGTTTCACTTAGAGGGTATCAGTATGTTGAAAATTTGGAAGGTTGGTGTATTCTATAAACTGCTACAAAATAATGTATAATACAAACAGCAAAATTATTAAGGGCAGCAACTGCTGCAGGACTCCATATGTGTACCTTTGGGCTGAAACTAAATATTCAAATGGGCATAGCCGTGAGGGGTATCGTTGGATAGATATTGTTGAGGTTTTTAATTTTTTTTTCGATTGATAACTAACACTATAGAGATGTTCGCCTCTATAGTGTTAGTTAGTACGTAAAAATTGCGCGCCCCTTACTTTTGAAACACTGTGATGAATATTAAAGAATTCAATAGAAACTTCAAATGTTTTTTTTGTTGTTCCAAGTCATCAAACAAGTTAAGAGATATGGGATTTCTTTGCTGGTACAGAACCCTTCATAGACGAGCCCGACTCGCTCTTGGCTGGTTTATATCTTACAATTATGCAGTTCAAAAATACTTCATTTTAATTTTTATATTTTGTTAAAGTTAATAAAGTTTATTTAGTTTCCATTGTATAATCTCGACGATTGATTTACTCGGTACTCGTGAAATTTTTAAGTATAATACAATCCTTAGTTGATAGAATAGATCGGTCATATACAATTATTATTTATTCATGCACTGACGGATTGCGTATAAAGCCGCTAATCGGGCCCTGTGGGAGGAACGTACATACTCGTATGTACTTGTCTTTGTACCTACCCAGTCACTAGTGTATTACTTAAAAAGCCCTAGGTCATAAATATTTGGAGAATAATCTCCTAACATTTATGACCTTGGATTAAATCTATATCTTAAACATTATTCCGGCAATGAAAAAAAAAAATTATGTTTAGACTTTTTGATTCGAATGAGATAAAATTTAGACTTGACAAATTTAAGCTGTAATAAATTGAAATAATAAAAAAAAAACTAAAGTGACCAATGATTGTATATAAATTTCTGACGCGGCAATTAAAATCTACACGAAAAGTATTAAGTGGCCGTGACGTCTCGCGGTGTAAATGTCGCAGTCGAATTGTCTAAATTGCTGTATTTCATTATGGTCAGACATTTTCAAAAACAGGGCTGTCTTATTTTTTGGCAGGCCAACGACTAGCCACATTGATATTGAATACTGCTGAGTGAAATTGTGTCAGGAAGAGTTCGGCGTTATACGATATTCAGTAAATATACAAATATTTTTTTTATAGAATAGGGGGCAAACGAGAATCGGAGCCTTTGTACGAATACGGACTCTAATTAATATTCACATAATTACTATGCTGATGCGTTGCCCCCCTCCCGATGGGCCACCAGCTACTCACAAACCGTACGAAACTGAAATAAAGTGAATCATTATCCACATTTTTGTCACGTTTTAATTCCGAACTTTAACACTCTTGGCATTGTTTGACATGATAACAACAATGGCGTCAATTGTAGAAGACAGGGAAATAAAAAAACTATGAGCAGGTAGGTTCGAATGTTTAAGCGGGATCGTAGCTCTCGACTAAGCCCTTGTGGTTAGGTTTTTCTTCTTTGCATTCAAAACACTAGGCCTATTTTCATACTTGTATCGCTCACTATCGCTGCCTAAAATCAAGAGATTTAATGAGGCAAAACGTCAGCCGCCATATTGAAGAAAGTCCTGCAATAACAATCCGGTTAATCGTTAGCCCGCCACAAAAAAAACGGCCCTGTTCTTGAAAAATCTGGACGTAATGTTATACGGCGACTTGTACAAAATGACTACGACATATCCATCTCTGTATCCGTACTTATAGTAACGTTAACGAAAGTACACCTTGTATGTTGCACCAGAGATCGCTAGTTCGAACCCTACGCAGGCTTTGGATGTTCATTTATGTCTTATACCAATTTTTTTATTAAAACCTTGAACTAATACCATTTCTTAAATAAAAAAATAAAAAAATAGTTTTACCTTCTTGGCACTTAGCTGCAACACAATTACTTACGGTAGGTACTTAGCACGGGGCTGGGTTGACGTAGTGCGAGAAGACCAGAGACATTTATTGCAATCACATCATGTATCAAAAGAATTATTGATGAAATCTGATTCCTTTTGTAAATGTGATGCTCATGATTATAAGTTACAATTGAGAATTGGCACTGAATGTGCTCTATAAATGTGCCTCAATACCAAATAATACAGTCAATCAATTTAACATACGGAAGCGGCCAAGCGCGCCTATGAGGTGTTTTGTAGCAGCAAACCAAAAGGATCGCATATCCCTTGAGTTAACAGTTAGATTTACTTCCAACCACTTACGCTTAATTTTTTTTTACGAAATTCTATAATAATCATTTAGTAAAACGTGTGTGACATACGGACGGACAGACAGACATGACAAAATTATACGGGTTCCGTTTTTTTGTCACTTGGCTACGGAACCCTAAAACCAGAGCACCTGCATTACTGTCAACGAGAATAATCATTTACACCAATAAAACTAATTGTGGGTACTCCTTACACACGCCAATGTCTACTACTAAAAGTACAAGATTCGGAAATGCGACGACAGTTGGCAGCACCATCATTACAATATTGTGCACGTTCCCTATTCAAATATAATAATTGTAGCCATTGGCAAATTTGTAGCATTCTCATCGACGAATTCCGCCGCCGACTTATTAATTAGAATTAATAAAGAGATCAAAGCAGTTGTAAGGGTAAATTAATTCTCACTATGTTATCCGCTACTAATGAGACGTGGGGAAATTTGGGGAGTATACATTGCTGATATTGGTTTGTTTATTAACATCAAACGAACACTGTAATAATCACAGACATGAAATACAGTCACGACCTGTGATATTTTGTAAACTTTTGAGTTTCCTTTGTGAGAAAGGAGCGAAGGATGGCGTTGCGCCGGTTAAACGGGCAGACGCGTTGCCCTGTCCTCCTTTCCATGCCTCTTTGTACTTAAAAAATCCAATGGTGTCACTTAATATAATAAGGAAATGCTAAAACAATGGATTATATTATGCTTTGACAAATGCTCGAGTGTAGAACGGCAATCCAGATAATGGCGTAGGCTCGCTCCGACCGTTTTGGTCGAAGGGAGTTAGTGCAATTTGTCGGGCGACCGCGATGTGTGATTGTGTATGTTGATGTGTTTTGTTATGCCACTTGGAGATTTAATATATTACAAGTAATCATGATACGAAAGAGGTATTTCATATGCAATTATAGAATGAGAAATCCAATGTTTGCTTGGTGTAGATCTATTAAAGTTATAATCATGTATTTCAAATGAATATGCCGACGTATTATTTGTCCATTGTTAGAAATTCTACCGTATAGTGAATCTCAAAGAAAATACTGTTAAAAAATGCAATTGGGCGCCACTTTTTTACCGTGGTTTCAAGGGGGTAACGATGATTTCATCGTTCTTAATCAACTTGAAATTTTAACTTGCGTTTTGAAGGCATGTCTTGAAAATTTAAATTTTAAGTAAATATCTCCTCCTCTCCTTCATTGGTATAGACACCAAATCCTCCTATCGCCTGCTCCTATGCTATATAAAATGAAAATACAATACTAATTTATACACAATTCTAATACAGACAGGTACAAGCAAATAAAAGAAATCGGCCCATGCCTGATTTGTTCTCGAACATTCCCAATTAAATTGAGCCAGTATTCTCCTCGTGCTTTTCAAGGGCGGCCCTAAGTTAATACTGAGATTATTTCGAGGCGACACGCTGTACATACTGAGTGTCGCGCCAAGCCTCTAAGGCACATAAAAAAAGAAACTGCTTATTTGACGATATGGTTTTTTTAGTGTGACTAGTAGTAGTGTACTTGTCTATGATGTTGCAGTTATGTTACAAAAAGTTTTTATTATAAAAGTATAAGTTAGTATAACATTTTTCCATTAGACGTATTATGCTATTTCGTTCCACTGTTTTTGTAAGAAAAAGTACCATGCTGCAATGCAGCGGAATTGGGCCGGCACGGCCATAATATCGACGTGGCATCTTCGGTATCGCGTGTCGTGCGGTTTGTGAGTAGCCATTGGCTCATTAGGGGGAGGTGAAAAGGAGGACATAATAGTTATGCCGATGTTCTTGGGCGACGGTAGTTGTAAAAAGGCTCCGATTGCTGATGATAGAAAAAAACTCTACGGTGGGCTACCGAAACCTCAAAATGCACCCGAAATGCATGGGTAGATATTTTACGGCGGTATGCGCCGAGATAGGCATGACCATAGCCGTGTGATGTCTCCCAGGTTCTGCTGGATAAATTCAGCTAGAACGCATAAAGTACTTTCTGTTCATAAATTTGCTGAATTTCGCACTTTTACCCGTGTTACGCTCGATCCCTTCGTACAAATTTTACCCCCTGTTTTGAGCCAGTGTATGAGTCGATATTTTAAATAAGAAGTAGTATTTATTTGAAGTTTGAACTCGGGTATTTAACTATGTGCATATTGATATGCACTTATTGCATATATCACTAAAACGAGTTCAGCAGTTTAGCCGTGAAGTAACAGACAGTTAAAACTTCTTATAATGTTTGTGAAGACATCTATCTCACACAATATACAAATAGATGTAGGAATAAATTAAACTAAAAACCTTCCTGAAGCTCGCAATTTAGCAACAAAGTGCGCACATAATTGCAATAAACGCTATTTCATTTATATTAATAATATAAAGCTGAGGTGTATGTTTGTGTGCTTGAAAGCAAATCTAAGAAATTATTTTTTTAAATAAATTAATACAAATTATTTTTTCATTAAAGCTTTTTTTATAGGCTTATACGCTGTGACGCTACGATTGAAAGGACCGGAGTTACGCGGGTGAAACCGCGGAGTGATGTTAGTTAAGTATATTCTAGTGTATGAAACCATTCCGATTGTTAGCCGGGTGAAACTATATAATTCTAATATCGTATTTTAACATCTCGTATCGTGCCAGCGCAGACCTGGTACTTATATTCTTTTTTTGACGTGGGGAAACGCATGGACATACGCGCGTTCATCGTCCATGGGTGGGCTCTAGTGGTATATGGGGCTTGTTTCAAATAATAGTGCCGAATAGCCGCCATAAACACCGCGAGTCACCTATTCAGGCTATAGCCGTGTCGAATTCCTGTGTAGTTGTAATAAGTCGATATTTCATGTTTATATTTTATTATAAAAGAGTTGGGAAAGTATTTTTTATCGCTCAGGCTAATAACAAAAGCGGAAATAACATTATTTAAAAATAATATTTTTGTACGCTCATTTAAAGCGTATTTACAATTCGTTTCAATTTCGGCCCTTGCGAATTTGTGAAACCGAATATTGGGCTCTGGTATTCCTGCGGAAATACACTTAAACATTGCCGTGGCCAGTTAGACCTTATAGGGTCAAAGTTATTTTATTCATTCTTAATATAACCAACTTCGTCGATAAGTATATATTTTTAATTGCCTGAATGTATGTATGTATATGCAGCTACTACAGTAGGATTGGCTTAAAAATGTATTTCAAACAGTTGATTTCTTTGCATTACCATTTGATGCAGTATTTACTGGTGTCTAGGTAATTATAATTGTAGCTCAAATGGGCCGGCATGACTGGCGAAATACCTTTTGCTATAGTATATTGACATTTGTGTTGTCGCGTTTCGCGCATCTTAGAGAAACAGTGTGGCGGCGCAGCTGGTTTAAATTATCAGTAAAAATTGTTGGAAAATTCTGAGTGTTTCACGTAAATTTCTATCTACAAAAAAGCACAAAAGCTTTTTTGTTGTCTGTGTGGTAGTGGCCATTCCTCGAAGGCTCATTCATTTCTACGTTGAATGTATATTTTGTCTGGTATAAATAGAATGTTTAAAGCCTTACCTTGTCAAACATTGTATATTCTGACTTACTACGTTAGCATATTTTATCAGCAGATCCTTTTTTAGCGTTCCTGTGGTCGTTTTAAAAAACTGTGTTTTTGATAAAGACTTTTCCACGCGCCCCTTTGTAAACGACCTGAATAAGTAAAAAGAATTGGTTGTTAATCTGAACCTTGAAAATTTATTTTTCGTTAGATAATAATCTTTAGGAGAGGTATTAAAATATGCAACAGTCAACTATCAACGCAAAGCAAAGGTTGGATGTAAATTATAAGTTTTTTCCAAATATGTACATTTATTAATAGATTCAGCTAGAGGTGATCAAAAAATGTAATAAATATGTTATAAAATTACGGAGACTTTTTCATAATCAGCAAAAGAAATAATATACAAAGAGAACCGATGTTTTATATAAAGTGAAAATGACAAACAAAATATTGAATTAGGTTGAGGATAATGTCGTCCAAACCGACTTTCGGCTACGGCGGATATCTACAGAGGCCAGTAATCTGGGCTGCCCACATTATAGTCTTTACTTGGGTAGAAGTGCACTCTCTATTCCCTCATTCTTGCACCCCGATGGGACGGTAGTACGACATGACGATAGATAAATCTGGCGCAGGACCGACGGCTAAACATGCACACCAGGACACGGGGGTGTGACACTGCCACACTAAAGTCAAGCAAAGGTTGAGTGGGTGTAAAGTATTTTTTTAGAGATTTAGAGATATTTAGTTGATTTTAGATAATGAGCGAATTAAACCAACTCCTTAAATGTTTGCTACATCTCGTGTGGAATGTGACGCGAGTCGCACACATCACTGGACCCCAACCAGGGCCGGTAAAGGCGCGTAAATGCATTTCCCCGCGTCAATAAAAAAAAGGTAGGGCCGTGCATAATGCATGATACTACATCATCCCATGCAACAGGATTGGGTTGGCAATCAGACCACCTTAAAGTGACATTTTCAGTGTCGCGTTTCGTGAGGTTTGTGAGTAGCTGGTGGCCCATTAGTGGGGGAAGGAAGGCAACGCATCGGCATGGTAATTATGTGGATGTTCATGGTCATCGGTGGTCGTAAAAAGTCCCCGACTGCTCGTTTGCCTCCGATTATTTATTACAATAAAACTGGATAATCTGATGTAGAAACTTAAGGGACTAGCTACAATATAAGAAATATAGAATAGACGACTTGACATAAGTTGTTCAGGAATATAAGCAGTTTCTGTTGACATATGAAGATGAAAGTTCTGGTAACTAACGGGAAGGAGCAGCTAAACTGTAAGATACATAGAATGTCTAGAAATTAAATTTATTACTTCATAGTAACATAATTTACCAGTACTTCCACGTGGTTAAGGCACCAATAGTTAAACCCAACTTCTAAGGACCAAGGAAAATTAATATCATTGGAGCCTGATATTGCTTTAATTATTATTACTATTATTTAGCTGTAATTCTCACGTACATACGAGTAATATATCTTTGGGCTTATGTTTTTTTCAATACTTAACAATTTTATTCCATCGCCACATTCGTGAGTCTAACCAGTAACTCAGGGAAGCAGACATTTAGATTATAATGAGAATGTAAAATATTGTACGATAGTACCTTTAATATATTTCCACAATTCTGTCTTTATTTTATGAAAACTATCTGTGCTGTGTTACGCAGGAAGCAGTAGTCACAACCTTACATATTATAGCTCAATGATATTTTAACATGTATGTATTTGACTTGGATTGAAATTTTTTTGATTTCAATGGTGTAATTGAAGGGGATCGGGAAAAAAGTAAACGCATGTAAAGCTTTTTTTTAACGGAACGCATGTGTCGTCACCGGCCCCGGGTGATATCCAGTGATGCCCGGGGTTCATGGTACATTATAGCGACGAATAGCCAGTAAAATTACCGCGAGTATGACACCACTTCTCCAGAAGGTTTACATCGCACCAAAGAAAAACTTCGCACAAATTTGGGACTGTGCAATGGGTTGATGTTCCCATGCTCGCCCCTTACCTCATGCTAAAAAGCGCCTCCACGTCCTGCTCTTTAGTCCCCTCTTCTTATTATAGAGGGGGGTACAAAGAGCAGTCCCCTTTCAATTGGCTTCACCCAAGGAGAGTATGCCTCTGGTTGAGAGGGAACCTCTCCTCTGGGGAACGCATCTGAATCTAAATAATATCCGTTTAACTTATTTTTCATCAGATGAAACGACCGAACGGCCCATCGAAAATATGAATATTATCAGAATATTGTGACTAGCTGACTAAGTTTATATTGGAATTGTATAGATATGATCCAGCCCACAGACAATGGAAAACCTTGTGAGTTCCCACATTTTAGTCTTACACTTAATGCTTTGTCTGTGAGATGCAATTAGAACTAAATAAGTTCTCGTTGCAACTTAGTAAAAACTTTATCTATCAGCTACACAATTACTATGATAATTCAAGTTCTCTGTCTTGACTCTAAAGGATATGAAAATGTTACTTGAAAACATAATGCTTATTTCATTAGGCACGTTAGACAAAATGATAAAAGTAAATCTTTGCGATGCGTGTTCACACACGCACGCACGCACGCACGCACGCTGGCGCGCACGCACGCACACGTGCACACACACGTGCACACACAGTTTCAAAAATTGATGGTTTCTTATTTTAAGGTCAAGGATTTTAAAGAGACCAAAATCCTATCTAAAGAAAGTCGAGGATATTAAAAATAGCGTTAAGGTCGCTAATTAGAACTCTTGTAGTAGATTGCTTTGGGAATAATAATTTTTTTTTCGGAGGGACCTACTACAGACCTGTGTACCAGCGCAGACAGCCGCCATGTAATTAAAACCCCTTTAATTATTTCTAACGAGCGGCCAGCACGTATAATGATGACGCCACCGTTATATCTGATATAACAAATCCACCGCTCTTCAGAGTCTGTGTTATACAATGTATTCAATAAATTTTATGCGTAAGGTGTACCACAAGGGACAACTACATAGTATGTTCATTCTTATAGACACTCGTGTAACAAGGAAATACTTTATTGATATATAATTATGCTTTGTAATCAACAGCTTAATCCGTGTACTAAGGTATACTAAATATCTGTCTTATCCCCTACTTCTTATTTCACTTAAAAACTCAAATACTTTTTTTTATAGAAATAGGGGGCAAACGAGAAAACGGAGCCCTTTAACGACACCGACGCCGATGAACATGCACATAATTACTATGCCACCAGCTACTCACAAACCGCAAGAAACGCGACACTGAAAGTCACGGCAGTATTGTGTCAGTGAGGGGTACCTTTCCGGTCGTGCCGGCCCAATTCCGCCGCAATATAGCATGGCACTACCTCTTTCTTTTTAACATTTTTTTTCCAAAATGATGAGGCGGTGTATCACAATATAGAAAATAGCCAGCTCAGTATGTGGACACAAAATGAATCATTCTTGTTCGTGCGTACAACGACCACCCGGGAGGAAACTAGGAGGACGAGAGCCCAGCGCACGCGCGGTCGGCTACAAACCATTAACTTAACCACTAGGAAGAATACACAGTATTTGTGTATAATCCACTTCTCTTGAACTCCCACGTCATCTTGTCGATACGTTGTGGTCCTTCGAGCCGAATGCGAACCAGCGACCTATGCATGAACATTTCTTAAGTGTGAGATAAGCTTAAGCGGCTAATATAGTTCGCGTTTTTATTTTTAGCATAGCCGCAGTGGGTTTATTGAAAGCGAATGAGACAATGTTAATTATAACTAAACTGTTAATTAGAGTTATGTTAGAGCTCGGCAAATTACTTGTAATTTATGTAACGCGGCGACACTAATTTATGTTCCAGATTTAATTAACCTAGAACTTATGATACTTGCCTTAGTTTATTTAGACGTAGTGGCATTAATGCATTGTTGCTAAATTAGGGTGGCACGATCGAGGAGAAGACATTGCGTTCACACGATAACGCTGTAGCAGCTATGCGACTTCGCGTTCTGTGCAGTTTGAGATTAGCTTGTTGGAGGTGAAAAGAGAGGGGGAAACCACATCAGCAATGTGCCATCTGCGTTGTCTCCTAAAGTTTCTAGCTGCTACAGAGCTCTCTGAGACTTATTCACTTTTCTTTAAATGTGTTCAATACTCCCGTTGTAGAAAGCATCAGTTGTGAAGATACTGTAATACCTACATACAAATCATTAAAAACAATTGAATATATTGTATTACGGTACACGAATATTAGATATTATACATTTGCCCTCCTTTCCTCCTGTCTGTCCTCATGTGACGATATCTGCGGAAAAGTAATTAAATATTTAGGATTGAAAAGTACCTAAATAAACTGCCCTTTTTTAATTAAATTGGATTAACTCGTATCACGATAAAAACCTCCGTGAACCTGTTCACAGTTAAACAATAATAAATTTATACAGACTTCCGGCAAATTGACATTTTAGGTAGATACCTTTTTATTGTATTATTCTGTGACTAATTTTGGCTAAATCAGATCCGAACTGAAAGCTGTGCCATGAAGGTAAATTAAATTATCATCCATTGACATTGTAGAAAGGGCGATAATTTCTGAAACCGTTAAATACTCGTTACTACACAAACACACACACACACACACACATACACACACACACACACACACACACACACACACACACACACACACACACACACACACACACACACACACACACACACACACACACGCACACACACACACACACACCCCGAACACGCGTGCGCACGCGCGTATGTGCCTACTATTGCACGGCTTATACAGCAGTAGCACTGCTTGTGACATACAGTATGTATTTAATATGTCAACTGATTTTTAATTCGTTATGACATATACTAGCAAAATCCTGAGGTATATGATAGGTTAACAGAATACCTGCTCTGTTTGTATACCTATACAACAAGAATGTGTCGATTATCTACATCCTCCCACATTTACCTGGGAAGACCAAGGCTGACCTAACATGATCAGATTGACCGGAACCTAACGGAAAGTAATGTCAAGAGACTTGGTAGTAGGTGCGTTCATATGAAGAGAATAATTAATGCGAAGGAAGCACAAAATACAGTATGTTTGGCTGTGGGGTGTAAAGTTTCAACGAGGTGATAGCCTAGATTATTTAGATCATTTTGAGACCAACATGTCTTAGAGCAAAGTACTCGTATGATAGTTTTTTTTGATAAATTTTTATGATTTTTTTTCAAGGAACTCAAAATTAGACATTTAAATGATGCTGGTACTTTTGTAACAGTAAGTAGCATGTTTCTATATTTTAATCTGCTTTAAGCTATGTCTGCCCTATCTTCTTAATTAGTTTCAAATGTCTGTCTGTACCTTCAGAAGAATAAAATAGAGGCATTTGAAGTCAAACTTTATTTTTTTAAGTGGAAGTGATGTAGTCTTTCGAAGACACTAAAAAAATGAAACTTGTGTTGGTTGTTCAAGTCATTTTAAAAATATACTTGACTATTCCACTTTTATTTAAGGCATCATTCATGGAAGTAGATATCATATATTCGGAGATAGGCTACTTAAGCCAAACGAAGGTAGAAAATGTAAAATTTTTAGAAAGAACAAAAAACAATGATTTTAGTTACCTTATTTATTTTTCAAGTATCATTGTGTTTACATTAACACAACTTATTTATCACTTAGTTTTTAAGAGTGCACTCAAAAGTAGTAAAGACAGACGGCACGGCGAATGAGAGTCAAACAAAAAGAAACAAATAAAGCTCATCAATGACATGATAAGCTAGTTAAGTAAAAGCCATTTACTACATTAGCTTGCTATTTTTTTAGTCTAGTTCCAACCACTGGCGCGATTAGACATTTTTATAAAGCACCCTCTGTCGTATTAAGTTTACCGTGTTAAGTTGTAGCTGCTGTGGCTTCCACGTGTGATTTGGATTACTTCATGGTAAAAATGGAGCTTAATAACGAAGAGTACGCTGACATCATCCTCATGTATGGCAGAGCTGACGGCAATGGAACATTAGCACGAAAGATGTACCGAGAGCGCCTTCCGAACCGTGGGTTACCAAACCTGAGAGTGTTTTACAACGCGTTCCGTAGACTCAATGAAGTGGGAATAGCACGTACTGAACGTGGAGGGAATCCAGGATGGCAACGACCTGCTGTTGAGGTGGATATACTGCAAGCATTTGTTGAGGATCCGACTGCAAGCATCAGAGGAGTAGTCCGCAATATCAACGTTTCAAAGTGGAAAGTTTGGAATTTCGGGTATCGTGAAGGAAAATATCTTTTCAGCGGCACAGGAGTGCAAGGTCTGGAAGGAGATCCCGCTCGAAGAATTTAGATTTTATTAAACGCCGATATTGAAGGCAGAAGGTTTTTTAGAAGCAATTTTTTGGACCGACGAATTCAAATTTTTGAGTGAAGGGATTACAAACTTCCATAGACAACAATTCACACTGGAAAAAACAAGTATCTTTTCAAAGAAAATTTTCCGTTATTGTGTGGGCTGAAATAATTGGCAGGACTCTGATTAGACCTCATTTTTTAACAGATAACTTAAAATGGAAACGATTATCTCGAATTGCTACGAAACGATTTGCTCAAACTAATGGATGAAGCTCAGTTATTGGCAGACGAAAGGGCGATAATATTCCAGCACGATGGTTATCCTGCTCATTACTCCGTAGCTGTAAGAGAACACTATTTTCTATAACTACATAATTATATATTTAATAGACTACGTAGAAAACCGGATTCAAGATCTTGGTGCCAAGCAACAATTCCTAAAGTATCAGCCCAAGCCCCCCTATACCTACAACTATAACGCCTCTGGTCAGCTTTATTGCGCAACGTGTGACCGCGTTTCCAAAACAAAGATTGACCTCGCCAGTCTTATACGCCAACACTTAAGGAAAGGGACGGACAAGTGACAGTAGGAGTCGCTGTTGTCGGATACGTCAATGGGCCACATCATCATGATCAGTTAGTTATATCTCTATTTATATCATAAGTAGTGTTTTTGTAAAGGAATAAACAAACAATAGCCAATGAACAATAAGTGACCCTTGATGTATGAAATTATCTTATATTTGCCCTCGTGGAAATGTGGTAATTCATAACCAACGAGTGCAAATTTAAATTCATAAACTGTTAAAATATATTCTGCATTTCTAAATATATGTATCATGCAGATATTTCGTGGCAGGCTGAACAATTGCTACACTCCAGTGAATAGTTCGTTTACATTTCACTTCAGCGCGCCACTTGACAGAACTTTCATTATTGTTTTCACAGCTATTAATAACTTTATATTTCATCTAAGTGATAACAGTTTTATGTGAATTGAAATATTCTTTTGAAAGAAATTAATCAAAATGAAATCTGTAGAATATAAAGTCATTGCAACATAATTATGCATAGTAATAGCGTGATACAAAAGTCTTCGTAAGTCCGATAAACTGTCGGAGCGTCGCCGACAGTAGTAGGTCCCGCCGAGAAAAGAAAAAAACGAATATTCAACAGTTGTAAGCCACTCACTCGTTTCTAATTTCCTTTATTGCATTTAGTGCGATATGTGTTTCTACCTATACTGGGTCATATAAAAGCCACAGAGGATTATGCTACAAGACTTGGCCAGTTTGTTGAAAGTCTAGGAAGGTCGGTAATTGCACATCTCTTATTGCTGTCTTCACTTGTGAGTAAAGGATCGGCTTTATAGCCGATGCTTAACTCACAAGCGACTCGCCAATGGTTACCCATCTACTCAATATATCGTAATAATCAAGCGTATAGTAATATAGTGTCTCCTTTGCTGAATTTTGAATACGGCGGCTTTTTTAGACAAATAACCTGCGCAGGACAAACTCGTATTATAGTGCTGCGTGCGCAGGAGAGATACAGAGTTGAAATCATTTATGCGGACGCTTTTAAGACGCTAATAGTATATCTCGGTACATTTGTAAATATATGAACAGCAGTGATTAATTATTTAATTATGAATAACAACAAGATTACGAAAAAAAAACTAAATTGAAAGAAGTTCACATCTGTCAATGTTGAACACCTTCTATATGGACGTTTTTGAGACGTTAACTTTATCAACATCATCACTATCAGCCCTTATCGGTCCACTGCTGGACATAGGCCTCTCTCAATGAACGCCAAGACGACCGATCTCCTGCTATTCGCATCCTACTACAACTGGTCATCTTCGCAGTTGTCCTGCGTGGGCTACGGGTACCAAGGCAAACCTCATAACACGGGTTGTATCGTGAGGGACCACTATCTCCGGTAGCGAGGCCGTATTTCTGCGGGTTTGCCATCGTGGCTTATGGGTTCAGGTAGGCCTGTCTAGGCCCTATGTGTCATGTGGTGTGTTATGACTGTTGGTGAGTAGTGATTTGGATGTGTTATGCATGTGCATGTGTGATCCTCGTCCAGATCACCGGACACGTAGTCCCTAGTCCGCTTGTTGGATCACGGAGGAGTGGGGGGGGGGAGTTCACGCGGATACGGTCTCCCGTCAGGTGGTTGCGTAGATGAGCATGCGGCCTATTGTCTGCCCTATTAAACATAGCGCTCGACAATCAATCCACAAACTCCTCCAGCGACTCTATCCTCAAGTCACACGCGATCACATCGTTACGGGCGTAGCGACCCGTAGTAAGATATTCTGACGGGCTTGCAGGCGTTTTCGCTGGTCCTGGGAGGTTGGCGCATACCATGCGGGGATGGCATAAGTGAGGCGTGACCGGATCTACGTCGTGTAAATCCTCAGTTTCGTCCGTGTAGGGAGTCCGAACGCAAGTACCAGCCACAGCAATGCGCGGGCTGTTCTCGCCTGGTTGACTGATCGACCCACCTGCGAGCCCATCCGCAGCGCGCGGTCGATACTGCATTCGAGATACACGACTGCGGATCCCCGAGACACATCCTGGCCTCTAAACTTTAACCGCCCCGGCATGGAGCGCCTCTTTCTGACATATAGCGCTGTCGTCTTGTCCACGTTGACGGACCTACGCCACCTGTCGAGCCACTGCGGCGACCGGTCCAGCATGCGCTGCATGCGCCCAATTGCGAGCTCCGGCTTTCGGGACAAGGTGACGTATGCGCGTCATCGGCGAACAGCGCGAGCATGACATCCGCCCCACCCTCTCCCGAGGGATCATTGAGTGTGGGGATGTCGTTGGTGTACAGGCAAGGGGATAGGCAGCTGCCCTGTGGCACCCCGGCGCCTATGGCCTTCACCGAGGAGTGCCTCCGCTCCACCGCTACCCAGAAGGTCCTACCATTCAAGAATGACGCCACTAGTCTCACAAGCGCCAGCAGGACGACGGCGTCCACCAACTTGTATAGGAGTTCCGGGTGCCACACCCTGTCGAAGGCCTTCTCCATATCGAGAAAGGCCGCGACAGAGTGTCAACTTGCTCATCTCCACAGACAAGTGGTGATTACCCGCGTCGGTTGCAACGTGGTCGAGTGGCCGCTCCAGAAGCCGAACTGTTTATCCCTTATGGGAATGCACTGCTTCAGCCTCCGATGCAGAAGCCTCTCGAACATCTTGGCAATGTGCGACACCATCGTTATCGGGCGGTAGCTTCCGGGCAGGCTTCAGGGTTTACCCGACTTCGGTAGAACGATGACCGATGACGACGATGAAAGAGGGGATCCTTCCAGAAATTGGGCCGTCCGGAGAATTCCATTTGCGATCTGTGTGAGAGCCACGGCTGCTCGCCTAGGCGCTGTGGGAGGATGTCATCGAGGCCTAGAGCTATGCGCCTCTAGAGGTAAAGTGCGACTTTCGGCAGCTCAGAGGGGGAGATGAAATCCGTTCCGCTAAGCGGCGGAGTCGGGCTTCGAAGGAGTTCACGAATGCGGCACTTCACCTGCTCGTGGTGCTCCGCGGATGACGGTGCCGCTGGGTGTGGTGAGAACTGAGTGTGTAAGTGTGATGCGAGCACTTCGGCGCGTGCCTTTGCTCCTAATGTTTGGCGCCTGTGGTGTCTAGGAGTGGAGTGGTGGTGGTTTTTGACCTCGTGAGATGTCTGTTTAGGGCGTGCAGGTTAGTGTCGTTTTCGCCGGCTTGGAAGATTGTACTCTCCCAGCCTGCTCCACAACACTCCCTCGCCTTCACAGACAGTTTCTCAGCCAGCTTGTTGAGTTGTGTCTTGATCCTTGGGCAGGGGGTGGGGCCCAGAGTTACCTCATCTGTCGTTTCCTCTGCAGGTCCAACAGTAGGCTTGAGGGAGGTCACCCCGCTGCCGTATTTTCACCGGTACAACAGTGGTCACCACCACCCGCGCCTCTCGGATTTTTTCCGTAAAGCGGCGTGCAGCGGCCTACACCACCACTACAGCGCCCGGCGATGGTGAAGTCAACTAGGCTAGCCTAACGGAAATGTAACGAGGATGGGTACGTGTTGTGTGTCGAGGTCTTACAGCTACATGTTGACTGAAGCTTTGAGGTTCTGGTGTAGGGCGATGTCCAGAACGTCCGGGGTGCGCAGGGGATCCGTAGGCACGTGGGTAGGACACGGAGACCCTTGCACCGTGTAGCCGCGCTCTTCCGAATCCTCCTGCAGCCTGAAGCCAGCGTTGTTCATGACGGCCGATCCCCAATCTGGATGCTTGGATTTCAGGTCGCCGACAACAACACCTCGCCGCCGTTTCCCAGCACGTTGTGGACATCTCCTAGGTCAAAGCTGTTCCCGTGATATCTGAACGCCGCGTAGATCTTGAGCTCCTCTCCCGCCATGTGTATCGGTGAAGGGGCCCAGTCTTAGATCATCGTAGACGACGTCTCGCCGAACAAGCACGGCCCAACCGCTGTACGGTCTGCCGCTCGGCGACACCTCGTAACTCCGAAACGCGACGTAGTTCGAAAGTGCTCACGGCACCTTGGACAGCTCGTCCTTAACGACCGCCCACATCTCATCTTTGGCAATCTCACGGATTAGCTCCCTGAGATCGTCAGCGTGGACCCTGCGCTCACCGAGTTGGAGCCGCTCCTCTTCGAAGCACTCCGGTCCCCGCACAGGTGGGGGGACTGATATCCGTGGTGTTGGTATAGGTGTCTGCGGTATGGGGTGGTTTGGTGCTCGTGTTGTTGCGCGTACATGTTCCATGTCCCTAGCCTGTGTGGATACTCGGAACACTGTGATCACGGCTGTCTCTTGCTGCGGAGGGTGTTAGCTTTGGACGGCCACAGCTCGGGGCTTCCTCTTGCGAGTGCGCCTCCTCTTGGTCTTCGCCGTCGTAACTCGCCTTGGTTTGGCCGGGGTGGTATGAACGGGCCTGGGCCGTACTCAACCTGTCCCTCCCTCCGCAACGGAGCCGCGAGCGCAGGGGTAGCGTGGTGTCGGCCGTGTGGGACCAGCTGGAATTAGTCATCCTTCACGACGGGCTTGGACAGAATGGTAGGATGCATGTCCACGTCTCTGGCTCTGGCCTCCCCAATAGAGGCCTTACACCTTCGGTCATTGCCTTACTCCCTCTTGGCAGCGGACAGTCCCCGACTGCGTGGACACCTCCGCAGCGAACGCACCGAATCTCCCGATGGCAGTGTGCAGAAGAGTGTCCGAAGAGCTGACATCGGTGACACTGAGCTGTTCCCTGTCTGATCTTCCACCCCTCTATGAATACTCCGAGCATGCAGAGGAGCCCTTTCACCTCGTAGAGGCGTCCGTGTTCCTCGTTATTCAGACGCTCAAGCTACACCTTTCACCGGTATATGCCGCACTGAGCGCCTCAGCGATGCACTCGGTGTCCGTCCCCACCGGCAGACCTCTAATACCAACCTTGGTGGGGATGTCTGAGGGTGGGGAGTAACTGTGCCATTGCACCGCCGGATTCTCCTTCGTCAGGGCCGTCAGGAGTGCCTGGACTGCCCGGAAATCCTCCAGCGACTGCGCAGGGAACATTTTACCCTTCCCATAGGGCCGGCGTTGGGCGCGTGTCCCAGCGCGTCGGGCAGTATGTAGTAATGCCTCTGCCAGTCAGGCAGAACGGCAATGGGTGGAGCCAGGCAGTGCCAGCGAATCGGGCATCGCTGGAACAGCCATTTCTGAGCGGCCTTCTGCAGCTCGAGGTAACGTAGGCGGTGATGGTGTGAGGGCGGTGGAGTTGCTGGATTCGGCGATTGCGACCACCTTGGAAGGGCCTTCAGTGGGCGAGGACGCCACGGGCTTCTGCGGGCGTAGCTCCTTCAGCTCCGCTAGAAACTCCTGCCTCACTTCTTCTGTTGGAAACAGTGGTCTCCTCACCACGGTCCTATCTTCCAATTTCTTCGGCATTACGATGTTGGGGGTGGCGCTGATACTGATGGTATTGTCCTCCGTGGGACTCCCTGTCCACTCCCCAGACCTTTCTTCATAAAATATCGGGAAGTACGTCGTGCGGTGCGGCTTCGGACCTATTGAGGTCTGGTATCCTTGCGTGCAAAAAATGAAATATATACCCTATATACCGTGTACACAAAAAGGCGTTTGGCTTCGTCCCAGTTCTGAACACGGCACGAAATAATACTATTTCGGACCGCGTTTCGAACCAGAACGAACGGACCGGCTACTGCACGGAGACCGTCATCCCACCTAGTGAATAATCGATCAACAATTCGTTTCCATAAACGCGACATTCACTACAGACTCTTACTGGCCCATTTGAATTTAAAATACAGATGTATGTTACGTTGTTTTTAATGTGTATCACTCATTCACTATATGCCATACATTTCCTGAAAGAGCGGATATCTTTCTTTAGTTCGGAAAAAAATAAACTTTTTTGACTTCGTATAACAATGTGAGACATATAGATCTGTATTTTGTTTATAGCTCATGTTGGCATCGCATTAAGCATTAATTTACAAACGCTTCAGCGTTTGTAAATTAATGCTTAATGCGATGCCCCGCGAGGCTGCACCCTCCGTGACCACACGCCTAACGAAAATGATAGAAAACTTTGCATTAATATTCTATAGCAGTTAATATAATGAAAGTATTTTTAGTAACACCAGTAAAACGCTTGTAGATGATCAGATAAACATTTATTAAATTCACTTTTTATAAAAAGTACACTAGTTGCACGGCACGTTGACAGTCTTCGACGACGACTCCACAGCGAATGCCTGCCCGACCGTTTTTCACCTATAGTGACGCGATGTTGCTTATACGTACAAATACTTCATAGGCTATAAAAATTATAACTTTCGCACGTGGTTTTGTCTGTAGTCCATGCGTGTAACTATTAGCAATACATAATATGTGGATTCGCCATCTTTTTCATAATGCTCAGTATCTATCTTTGTACATCTAATTATTTACTGTAATTTCATTAAGCCCTCAGTCGTCTGGTGGGCGTCACTTGGTTCCTATAGTGATGTTGTATTTATTTTAACATCAGTAAATTATTAACATATAATTAAATTGCAGAGAGAAACCACATTATTGGATGAATAAACAAATAGATTTGAAATGACATTACAGTTCTGATTCTAAAATAAATTCATCTGTATTCGTTGTTTTTTGTTAATTGATATTTGCGTGCTTCACCAACTATCATCCAACCATAATGTTTAAAGTGTTAGAGAGCGAAACAGGAGCGTTTGATGGCAATCAACGCCCATAAACATCTATATATTGTTATACACATTGTCCTCCACTCCCACATCTGCTCTGAAAAGAGAAACTCACAATCCGCACGAAATGCTATCGCATTTCGTTGTTTTAGCACAGATGTTACTTGAGGGTGGTATCGTATGAGCAAGAGGTACCTCCATAGTCATGCCGGACCAAATCAGCTGTAGTACATCAATACCTCTTAATTGAAGTTCAAATCTATCAAGTAGTTTGACACAACATGCCAACCATTTTATATAATTATATGTGTTGATGGCTTACGTCAGGATGACACATGGAGGGCTGTGTGACCATCCTAAGAGACGGACTCTAGCTGAGCATTGTTGCGTGTATGATGGCAAGCTATAGCACATCACTGAGGTACGCACCCTGCGTGTCCTCATTTCATGGCCTTCGAGGCCGTACTGGATATTGTATGTGTCCTAACACAGGCATCGGCTGTCACCACAATACAGACTATGTAAATATCTTGACAGATATGCTACGAATTGAAGTTAAAGTCTATCAAGGGGTTGGACGCAACGGGGCGGCAATATACAGTGGGTAAGGAGAATGTACATAATATAGGATGTAGACGATCCCATATTATTGGGTGTGCCGCCTGGTCGTTTGTTGCTGTGCCATTAAAAAATGAAATGAAATAACTAATATAAGTATGTAAATGTCAGCTCAAACACGTACCAGAAGTACACACTTCACTGTTGACAAACATCTGCCCAAACACGCACCTGAAGTGTGACTGTCACACTTCACTATTGACCTGGAGTTTACTCCTTATTAACGAAAACTATTCTGAAAGGAAAGACTCACAAGAGACGTAAGAAACGTCAGCGCTGTAAAGCGTTAAAATCAGCGTTACGCTCAACTGCACAAATAGTACTGTATCATATGACTTTGCTGCTCATAGCTGTAGATATAAAAAGGAAAGTTCACAACTACTTCACAAATGGTAAAATATTCTTACAATTTAATTAGAGATATCTACAAAATTATCACATAGGACAGTCTTATTAGTTTTCTGTGTGCCGTTTGTTTTTTAAATTTTATACTCAGCTTCTAATCCAATGTTTTTTACTATTTTCTTAAAAATATTTACTCATATAAGTAATATAACTTTAATTTAAATAGGTAATTCTTTATATTATTAAATATTTTTCTAGCGTATATTAAAGTAACCATCAGTGACCTTCAATATGCCTGTAGTTGTATGCTGCTGTACAAAAAAATATCATGTTCTGTAAAATATATTTTTAAATCTGGTATTATGTTGTTTAAGTATAAAAAAATCGTTGAAGAAATTTGGAAATGTTGATTGGAAATGATATTTTATGCAATAATTTTAGTTTCATACGGCAATATCTAAAAAGCTGCACACTATAAAAAAAATGTTTACTTTAAGTATCAGAAAATAACATATTTTATTAGTAACTGCATGTAGTTACTAGTAGCTTAGTACTAAGAGTTTGAACTGAACACTCGCTACGAGCCGCAGGGAGGCATCTATCATAATGATGACAAAAATAATTTGTTGCGAAGTCCCTACGAGTTCAGGGCGAATTCATTTCTTCCTAGGGTTTAAGCTTTGAGTGACTTCGAGAATAATACGTGTTGGAATTCGTCAAAAACGTGACAGAGGCGTGTACAGGCGTGCATAAAAGCACTATCCTATTCTATGACATAAAAGTATGAATATAAAATTGACAAAGGGGATAAGGCACCTTGCACTGTTCTCATTGATGATAATATTATGTTGGGGATGTCTTTCAGTGGCAAAACGAAAACTATAGAAAGTCTCTAAAGTCGCGTTATTTTATATCTACAAATGTAATCTCTCAACTTACGGATTCGAACCCGGGCTCGTTTCCGCTAGCGTTGTGTGAGTTTGTATTTCTGTCAGTCATATGTGTTACAACTGTGTCACTATATGTAGGGTTTCATCGCTCGACCGTTACGAGAGGTGTTTATGGAATTGGTTCTAGCAGGAAAAATGCATTTACTCACCATCCAGCCGACCCAAGGGGGCCTGAAGTGTGTGTCGGGCTCAGGTCGTGAAGCGATAGCTACTACCGACTGAAAACTGCTATCCGTTAATAATTTTTTCGTATACTATTAAAGAAATAAATGTTTGATCCTTATAATATTTAAATAGATTATTATTACACTACTTACGTAAAATACTAGTAAAAAAATTAAAGCAACAATATTTTTTTAACTTTTATTTTCAGAACGCATTATATTCAAAACTAAACTATAAAGAGGTACATATAATTTCAGCTCAATCGGTTGAAGATATCTACTTCCAAATTGAGTTAAAAAATTCCACCCGAACAGACATACATTGCAAGTTAAATATAAGCTTTTAAAAACCATTTTATTTCAATTCCAAACACTAGATTAAAGAATTTTAAAATATATTTTCTTCGCCGTTCCATCGTGAAAATTTTAACAGCTCGGCTTATGACAGAAATAGGGCGCGGACGTGACGCGAATCACAAATTCCTAAATACTAAAACATTTACCGCTGAACAGTGCTCGACATTTTAGAAAGCCTTTTCTCAATTCCACATATTTAATATAAATACACAAACGTTAATTCTGCATCATCGAATAGAGCCAGGATGAAAGTAGGCGTCTAATGTCCTTCCTCTATTTTACCAAGACGTGAAGTGTCAGTTACGTTAAGAGTCGTAACGCTAAATGATTTCCCATTCTTTAGATCCCACCCAGACGAATATATCCATCAGTCATGACCGCACGTTAGAGCTGTCTGAGCTGAGTATGTCCGCTATACTAACTTTAAAATATTCATATGCGAACTTAAAAATCTGCGCTACCTTCACACCGTTTGTTACAGTTTATTGCTGATTTGTATCGAATCTAGGGTCAGCTGATTCGGATTTCTGAATCACATTTTAATTCCTCAGTAGTACTTGGATGTTACACGTTACATCTAAATATTGTCGCTATTGATTATTAAAACCAGTATAATGCGATACGGAGTGGCGCACCTATGATTCCGTAACGTTGTTATCTATAAATCTGTGAAAAATTCATTGCTATCTATCACGGTTTTTGAGGTACATCCTGCTAACATACGGACAGACGGACGATAATATGACCAGCATAGTCTCAGTAATGGGGTTCCTTTTTTTTATAGAAAAGTCTCTCTTTAACAAATTTAGGGTCAAATAAAAACACTCGTATCTTTAAGGACTTCTTTTTTTTCCGCCATGTTTCTCTGATTTTGCCAATAACGCTCAAATGGATTTTACATACGTAAAAGTATGAAGGGGAAATCCGATATGAAAACCCTTTAAAAACTTGAACGTTGTGTTTTTAAATAAATTGCTGTATTAATTACTGTTAGAGCTATTTACATTGGAGCCGATTTATGCAAACTCGATAAGGTTTTGTTATTCTTATTTACTTTTACATGGACGATTGTCATTTTCGTGCCCAATATTAGATGTTGTTTCAAGTAAAATTGATGTAATGATTCGAGTAAAATTGACGAAACTGATCAAGTAAAAGTGAGATAGTAGTTCAAGTAAAAGTGACATAATAAATATAGTGGAAGAATTACGTGGCATATCAGACAATTAAATATTCTAAATCCATTATTTACTTGATCCTCATAAACTAAACAATATAGATGGAATATTTTTCCTCCTACAAAAAAATAACATTGCCTTTTAAATCGATTCTCATTAGAATGTCAATTAGAAAATACTAGCGATTGAATTTATCTAAATAATTTCTACAGCACAGGAATATCTTGCATATTTATCATTTGAGCTCTAACTTAAAATGTTAGTGTGTAGTTTTGTCCGTGATTTTAAACTTAGATATAAAATATGCACTCATGCAATTTTTAAGAAGATTATTTAAGAGTGGTGACTCTTAAAATATTCCATCTGAACGCCTCTATAAGAATGCGGTATAATTGTTCACTTTATGTTGTTTGTGCGAAAGCTACAACTTAGAAAAACAATTATTCCAAAAAGTATGAATGGTTCCCTTTGGTTACATTTTACGTGTGTGAAACCTAGTGACACAGTTCGCTTAAAATATATTGATGGGTCCACCTCTTACAAAATATGAAAAGACAAACTTCAATATATAAACGTAGTTACTTTTATGGCTCAGTACAGTAGGTACTAAAACGTAATTTGCAAGCCCGTGTGGTCTGTGGTAGAAATCTCAATTGCAATCTTGTGTAGACTGTCAAGTAATTGCCGTGGTCGACACTGTTCCAGCGTAAATTTACATTCGTTTGCCCATGGTCGTATGCCCCCACGTGTTGTTCGAATTGTCTCATCTATCCCAAATGGACATTTATGCGTTTAACTTACACATATAAAATGCAGTAAAATATATTAATGTATTTTATAGTTCCATAGTTATAGTGCCATAGTGCCACACGAAACGTGAAAGCACAGGCATAGCATGAGGTGTCTCATTACAGTGGTATCATGTCTGCTCGAGAAGCCTCTTCTTACTAATCTACATAGCGCACAAGAAACATAAACATATATTGCACTTCACAGCCTGAGCTCTGCTTCAACTTTTAAAAATCCATTAGACATTTGCATTTATTTACAAAAGGTTTTAGTAATCTCTTAAAATATTTTGTTTCCAAAAATTGTGAGATCCGACGTAACAAAGGACCTAAAACGTTGTTTTTAACGCGTTCTACTGGACTTTTAGCAACTAATTCTCTGGGCTTAGACAGTATTTAATTTGGCGAACTTCAACGGTGGCCATTTTACAATATTTACTTGCATAATTTCCGAGGCTTTGAGCTTGTGTTGACCTCAATTATGATATTTTACAAGTATTCACGTGAAAGCTCCTCTGTCTTTAGGTGAAAGTATAATCGTATATTAAAATATATTTTTTCTGCTACGTATAAAGGGAAAATCGAATCATGTGGAACTATCTTCTATCACCAAAAGAAAAATAATACTATTGTTCGACGTAGGGTTATAAGCTATAAATCTAATCGAAATTGCAAAATTAAAATAAATTTCTAAAGCACCAATCGGTGCCAATGCATATAAGAGATGCTAATGCTGGTTTCCAAGCTTTCCAGGAGACACGTACGGGTTGACAGAAAGGAGACACATGTGAGGTGCTATAACATCGTTTCACAGCGACCTGGAGCAAGGAGCAAGGCATGAGACACTCTTAAATTTGTAAAAAATATAAGATATATTATTTCGTTTTACTGTATATGTAACACAAGTCCTTCAGGTACTTACCACAGGACTGGGCTAACGTGGTGTGATAAGTCCACAGATATTACTATTATAATATATTAATTTAATGGAGGCTATTGCATCAAACTATTGCGCTAGTACAAGTTCCTGAATGAACACAGTACGTACAAATGTGCGTATTACTGGTAGCTTTATCGAAATAGATGCTATTATTGATGTTTCAAGATTTTTTGTCAAGTATAAGAGGACACAGATGCAATCGAAACCATTTGGTAGCCATCATATTCAAGATATGTTGATTCGTTGCAGATTTTAATAGGTTTCAGTTCCTGTCCACCTCAAAAAAGCTATAAATTTGTAACTGCATTTTTAAACACAATTTATGAAAATGATTATGAAGTTTTGGCATCAAAATCAAATATAATTTAGAGCCGTGAGCTATCATGTTTCATGAAGGGTCAGAACGTGACAAAGCCAACGTTAAAACGGACGGTGTCTGGCCACACAGCGTCCGTGCTACAGCTAACAGGTTTTAGCTTTTTCGACAACCCTTTATAGCATTATTAGGTGCTGAATGTTCTTATTATTATTAGAGCATATGGAGCCCCTTATAGTGATAGCTGAAACACTTTTTATGTACAGAGTGTTATAGACAACACCTTTAGCACTTACAATTTGAAATAACAATAAGTTTTTGATAATTGCTTCAAAAATGTTTTTGTTTCATGTATCCTTGTTATAAGAAGAGTATGCAAAAGAGCAGATAGAAGACTGGGAAGTTTTTGCCCACGGGAAAAGGGCCCAGGGTGAGAACCTCATCACATTTTTATAGTTTAGTGGCAAACGAACAATCGGAGCCTTTTGGCTACTACCGACGTCCATGAAATTTCGCATAACTACTATGACAATGCGTTGCCCTCCTTTTCTCCTTCCCTTAATGGGCCACCTGGTACTCACAAATCTCGCGAAATGCGACGACGCCAGGTCGTGCCAGCCTCATTCATCTGCAACGTAGCATGGCGCTATCTCTTACAAAACGCCATTGCAATAACTCAAGGTTGGTGCGGTATTTGCTAGTGAGGGGCCTCATCTATACATCCTTTTGTGGAGGTGGCGTCGTCAGTCCGTAACGATATTGTCTAACCGTCGTGATGTCCTGAAAATTGAAAGTTCCGGAGAACCTCTCCAAAAGTGGCATACATACATACACACAGTTGACACAAAGAACATGTTACCTACAGTTATATAAACCGACTAATCTTTGATTTTTTTCCTCCTTTTCCTTCAACAAATAAACGCAGTGTTCTGTTACGTACTGTGACCCTTTTTACACGTCCCCTAACGAACTAGCCGTTTTCGTCCGATTATAACGTGGCCGTTTCAACTAACGTCACGACGAATGTACAACATGGTAAAGATTTCTACTGCAGAACCTCATAACACACGGAGATTGAGGTGTTGTGTCGTGGCCACGGGATTCTTGTTTTGCTCATAAAATATGGATATAAATGTCTATGTCCAGGGCGTAACGTGGCCCTGGGGGAGCATAGATTTCTTATGAGATAACGGGCAAACGAGCAGGCATTTTGTGACTACCGCTGCCCGTAGGAGGTAAAAGTGGTGGTTAAACCGAACTGTTGTGAAGTTATGGACATTTTGGTGATGGGCGTGGGACTCAGAGTTCTGTCAAAATGTTTGTTGGGACCATATATATATTTTCACACAATTAAGACACCAATATCTATGCCTTTGCTGTAAAGTGGCCCATGAGAAGAATAGATTGGTGGAGAAAAATAGATTTTGCGCACATAATAGCGACATATATCTAGGATGTAACGTAGCCTACTGGAGACATGGGTTGGTGGAGCCTGATACATTTTAATCACATAACAATATACATAAATGTCCATGACTAGGTTTTAACATGGCCAACGGAAGACAAAGATTGACGGAGCTGGACATCTTTTGCTCGCGTCATGTCGACGTAGGACCACGACACACCGGACACCGCCGTAGTAGCGTAGTGCGAATAACATGGGCGTCGGTAGTCGTCAAACATCTCGCACTGCTCGTTTGCCCTCCTATACTATAAAACTGCAATGAAATAAACATCTCACTAACCGCGACACTACCGCAATGAAATAAATCTTCCAGTTTTTCTTTTTAAACGGTATTTTAGTTAAAACCTCACCAAAGTAAGTAAGAAGTAGAAGTACAAAATAAGTAGTAAGAGATTTTGAATAAGACATAAAACGCAATTGATCCTTGTTCGTCCCGGGAGTGATCTGATAGCCGAGCCGAGCCATGTTTCGGGACTGAAGATCGAAAACGTCTTTACAAAGGAAGTGCTAAGATAATTCATATATAATGTTAGCGACAAAACGAAACGGCTGTTCGTATATTATGTTTTATTTTTATTTTATTTTCAAGGAACACAAACTTTTTTCAAGGAAAATAATTAAAAAAATTGAATTAGATTTTACATAAAGCAATGCTGCGTCCACAAATAATTATAACATAAATAACAGCTTCCGTTAAAAGTGCATTGAGATTAAATTATTTAAAAAAGTTAAACAAAAAAAGAGACTTAAATACTATTTACAATATAAATAATTCAAAATAAAAAGTCTAAAAACATAATGAAATTTAAAAAAATGAGATTATCAAAATTAACATTATAATTACCACTTAGACATGACGGATTAGAGAATTGGCATGCATATTGCATGAAAATTCTCTAATCCTGCATTTATAACTATTAAATGAGCACTAAAACTGATACATCGTTTGAAAGTATCTATTGTATATGGAGGTTGCGCGTGGAATAAAGGCAATGCAACTATATTTGGTTCTGGGTATACCGTAGCAGTTTTTGCAACGAGAGCCCATACACGGACATTTTAGGTGAATATTTTTTAAAAGATACGAGGAATCTATTTTGAAATTAATAATTTTATATAAAAAGAACTGATCTCGTTCAAGTCTGCGTATATACAGAGGTTGGAGCAGACACGTTTCTGAACTATGATCCAAAATAAGTTTACGTTTTATGTATTGCATAAATTTTGTATTATATTTTCTATATATATTGATTTGATTGTGCTTATGTTCATGTGCTTCGGTAGTCGTTTCAAGACTCCGATTTGTCGTTTACCCCTTTATACTATATTTACTTATTATTATATTTGTTATACTGCAAGAAAATTAACCATAAATTAAAGATTGAAAATGTCATCGATGAAATACAATATAGACAAAACGGTTTATCAAGGCCTTAAAAATAGTGATGATTAAAAATACAATTTAAAATTATCATTTGTAGGTTCATTAAAATAAAAGTAAATAGTTTTGGTTGAAACAAATTCAGTAACGCTGAAACAGAGAGTGCGCAATTATTTTGATAAAATCTGAGCGTAATGTACACGAAGAAATAAATATATTGTGTGGGCTCTTTGTGAAACTCGAGTTTGTGGTAATCGAGAGCAAGATATGAATAATCACAATAAGTAATATATTCGAATGAAATTTATTTGAACGCAATTGATCTTGGTTGTACATAAATTTATTTTATTCCAATGCCAACCTAACATGTTTGATTTTAAGTAATTTTTACAATGCAGATTCTACTTAAAAGGTGAAAAATTTAAACATATTTCCTTAAAATGTCACTTCACCTGCATATACTCTATTTAAGTTGATGTACAAAGTACATAATTTCATAGTTCTATAGCACACCTCCTGAATGGACATATACAAATACGACTTTCCATCGTATCAAATATTCGCGTTCCAGTTGTGAGTCTGTAAACATTTTTAAGGTCCGTTTTAAGTGGGCCGTAATTTTAGTAGATTTAAAGCCTTTGTGGGGAAAAACGTATTTCAGGGTAGCGACTTGATCTCATTTCGGGGATTTTAGAGCGTTCTCAATGGGGGTTGTAACATATCGTATGTTTTAAACTCAGTGGCGTAACGTTTTTTTACTTAGAAATTAACTGTGAATCTGTATACCACTCAAATTCGAATACATCTAAATTTATCTGTAAAGCGAAATGAAAAATAAAGCGTATTTATCAATATTTAGTCGCGGTGTGATAACACTGGTATTCATTTTGTGTATTTAGTGAAAGACCTTGCCGTTGAACCATCTTGCACTACAGCCAATTGGGGATGTGGAATGGGGATACTCTTTTAGTGAAACTCTGCATGTGTAAATTTATATTAATGTCGTCAGACACCAAAATACTTCGATCGCTTGTTTGCCTGATTATGTTATTAAGAGAACCTCTCACAAACCTTAGCATAGTACTTTCCCGTATTAAAAGATTATAACGCATAGCTATTTTGCCCAATATGACATCATAGCAGAGTAAAGACAAGTGAAACGTAAAGACCATACCCCATGAACCGGGGGTGAACCCCGGCCGGTTGGATGGTGCATAAATGCATTTTCCCTGCGATAAAAAAAATCTTCCAGTACCAGTAAGGTTATACTATTACTTACACTTTATTTTCAATTGCATAGCGAGTACAAAGCAAGGTGATATTGATAGATAACAAATACAGTTAATAACCAATTACAAGTTACAATTAGAAGCAATAAATTATGAACCCTCAATTAAATTCGTTAAGTTATACAATGGGGTAATATATTTTTCAATATAATCCGGATTCAATTTAGTCAAATTGAATTTGTTTGCAAATTTTGCATATAATCAAGCGTGACCTTAAGCATGGTTCAGTTAACGTGTATGCCATAAATATTATTCATTATCAACATTAGTATTGCGGTGTTGTCCAATTTGTTACTTTAAAATGACTTCTTAAAGATGACCATGATCCGTGTAAACAACGTGTATTGACATCTAAAGGTAGTTAATGTATATTGTTTCCCGACTGGGTCAGAAATATGGCAATATTTTTCGAGGGAAAAAATATAAACTGACGACTTAGTTCAACCACATTTGTCAGGTCCTGGGCTCGATGACCGGGTCAGACCAATTAATAATGACAGTCCGAAGTCAGGAAGTTGGTGGAGTTACACCCCTGTGTCTAGCGATCATGTTAAGCCCACGGTCCTATCCTGATATATATATGTGTGTGTGTGCATGTGTGTGTGTGTGTGTTTATAGATTTATATTTCACGAAATATGGCAAAAATTTATTCATTAACAAAACTAAAAAAAAAGGATTTTTTATTTTGGCCTCGTAAACATTACACGTTGCAGCGACAACAAATTAAACGTATGACAGAGCAACGTCAACTGTTGTCAATAATTTCTGCAGCTAAATGAGGATTTATTTTGATAGTTTCCATAATGTACAAAACGTTTTAGTACAGGCTATAGAGCGTATATGTCCATCACTGTTAATGTAGGATTCTAATGGCAATAGAATTTTTCATATACTATTCAATGCAAATATGCAAACAAAGAAATACATGTTTACTCCTTATAAAATTTGCATATATTGTTTTGCGCTGTCATTTAAAGCGAAACAGGTATACATAATTTTACCTGAATTTCGGCTAAAGATATCTGTTTCAAAATTGAGGTAAAAAAATCCACCCATAGCACATTGCAAATTGTATGTATGTATGTGGAGACATAAGCTTTTAAAACCATTCTATTTCAATTCCATATACTAGATTTAAGAATTTTGAAGTATATTTTCTTCGCCGTTCAAGCGAAAAAAGAAGAACCCGTAACAGATGGACCAGATTTTATTACTTATTTCTATATATAAATTAAATTCTGAAGTAAAGGCGTTGATCAAGATAAATTTAATTATTGTGATGTTCATCAATAAACATACGAGCGCAGCGCTTACTCCGCAGCCGACCCGGGAGGAGGGTTATTTAATTCGCAGACTACTGTTGGCCGGAGTATTTTAATTCGCAGACTACTGTAGGCCGGAGTATTTTAATTCGCAGACTACTGTTGGCCGGAGTATTTTAATTCGCAGACTACTGTTGGCCGGAGTATTTTAATTCGCAGACTACTGTTGGCCGGAGTATTTTAATGAGCACTCCATTTTAGATGATCCTCTGCAATGTCCGGCAAAATATTAAATATTAAATAGTAAATATACATTTCATTATTGTGAGTGAAATATGTCATTTTTAGTCCCGTTAGGAGTAAAGTTAACTGTTGTCACATACACTAAACATAGATTATATGTTGATTTACTGACAACATTTTGTCCACCTGTTATCAACTTGAATTAAGAAGATAAATACTCTGAAGTTATTTAAGTTGTGGCTGTCAATCTGCATACTCAACCAGGCAATAACTAGCATAATAATTAACGTCAGCAGTTCCTACGCTGTGAGCGTTTTCTCCAGGTACCACTAATATGAGTGAACTCTTCAGTGTTGCTCGCTCTAGTCTAATAAATGATACTGCCATTTCAGAGGGTACTTTGATTTGTTTAAAATTCAATATGCTAGCATCATAAAATCCTATAACGTCTAATGATAGGCTTGACCAGCATACCAAATTTATGACATTCTGATTAGTTTGCCAAAAACTTTCGGGCACATTGCAATAGTTGGCGAACTTTCAGAGCTTATGTATAAACTAATGGAGATAGTGATCCAGTATCTTTTAATTAGTTTAAGTAGTCCCATCTGATCAATCAATAGTAGCTCTAAGCGTGACTAAACGATAAATGGGCTCGTTTCTGAAGGATTGGCCCTATCAAGCTCTAAACAGAAAAGTGTTAAAAGAGGATAGAGAGGCTTTTTCCCAGCTCTGAGGCATACCAATCTATTCATAATAATAATAAAAAGATAAGTTACATCGAAATATATAATAACTAAACTACTTTAATAGTCTAAGTATATAACTTTCTTCTAAACATTTATAGGAAGTAGCGATCTTTTTTTCTTCCAGTTGTTAATACACTATTGTACTGCTAAATTCATAATTCTGTCATAGTGTATACAGCGATACACTATTAGCATAAAAGTGTCTCCAAACAGTATCGTCGCGAAATATGTCACATTATACTGGACATAATTGTGGGCGGCGTGTATCTGTTGTAGTGTACACTAATGTAATGTATGGACGCTTGTGTACTGTAACAAGGAACGACTTCCGCTCCATATAAAATCCAACATACATGATTCAATTCATAATTTATATCTTTAAAACAATTTACATAATTACAACTACATTTTTATGTCCAACATGTTATTCTAAGAATTACACTAATATTACAGAGACATACTTCCGCTAAGTACAAAACGCAAAGAACACATAATAATAATTGCATAACTTATTTAATTAAAACACTAATGATCAAAATTTAATAATGTTATTATATCAGTTGTCTACTTGACTGTCGTAACTTTATCATTAAGAATATACAAATATAGCGCGTATTTCTTTGGCGCTCAGTTTTATGTCTGGTCGTTTCGAATAAACATCGATACGGTGTTTATTCTGCAACTTTCACTTCTTCAACATATTCCTGTCGTCTTGCTGCTTAATAGCTCGTCGTATTTCGGTATATTATGTTAAAATAATAAGTGCTGTGATGTGTGTTCAACTAAATTCTGTTTTACTCATCATTCTGTACGAGCTATTGCCCGCGACTGTGCCTACGTAAAATTCACTATCGTTTTCATATTTTAAGGATATTTCATATCTCCAAGAGCGGATGTTATTATCCTCTATTGATAGATCGCAGTGACGTTGTATGATAAGGCGAAAATACTGAGTTGGGCTTTAATTTTTTATTATCTACACGAAAGCTTTAATATTTTACGGCATTCAGTATATTTTCTTATTCTGTTATTCACGGACAAAACTGAGGCAGATCACTGGTAAACAATGAATGATGATTATGCAATGCTCTACTTATCTGTATGCTCATATCACGAAGTAGTGATGTAGAAGTCGGTCGCACCAGTTCTATCTGGAAGCAACGCAGTAATAATATTGTGTATTAAAGGTGGTTTACTTCATCATTCATAAAAATAATATATGTATGTATGTATATTATATGTAAGTGTGTATGTACGTAGATTTCTGTTCCTGGATTTCTGGACGGCTGGACGGATCCTTACGTACCGGGTACCATTAGATTCGTCCTAATATCGCGAGTGCAAAAAATTGTATTACTTAGTTTGGTGTGGAGGCTCCAGCCATTTGAGAAGTAAATTAGGGAAGTATGCTTAAATATCTTAAAAGATCTCTGCCTCGATAGAAAGCCGTGTCGGTCTTGTTGTGTGAACCTTCAGGTCACTCAATTTCCGCCTTCCTGTCCGGGGGCCACAGGGCATAAACTACATCTTCGGTGAAAAAATTTCGGGGATTCCTGTGCCTTAGTAGTAGTTACGTGTAACTATAGTTAGAAGTAAAACCGAGTAGTCAAAAAGAAAAAATGCCAATTTATGTTATCAAATTGGCGATGCCTACCGCCTCCACGGCCATGCCAGCTCAATTCAAATGCAATGCCTGCCACTACGCTTACAATTAGAAATGATTAAGTGTAAACTTTTAAAGCGATTAATTTGATAAAATTATACAAATTAATATATTTTTATCCATAGTCATTAATAATGTTTTACTCTCTGTTACTGTTCTAAATGAAACTAGAAGAATACAAAATAAATGAAATCAATGTTTGAGTGCAGAAGCAAAACAATCTCGGAGATTTATGAAAGATTAAAATCCACTCAACCCGAGTCAGTCCTCACTCGTACAACTTAAAAGATGTTTCCGCATTATTATTATTATTTCTTTTCACAGTCCTAACTGTAGTCTTGAAGTGTTCGCACTCGTAATAATCACTGGAGCTTTTTGCATTTGATATTTTTAGTGTAATTATTTGACGACGCCGGGTTACGCACCATTGCTTGCTCTGGATTCTGACTTTAATATATTACAAGGGGGAAATAAACCGTAGCCTTTTCATCACTATTGACGGCAATAAACTTCCACATGATTGTCATGCAGACGTGTTGCCCTCCTTTTCCATAGCCAGTAAGCTCGCAGCATGAAACAAATACAACGTGGCCTTACGTTCTACAACAGCACTCCTAAAACATCAAGCCTCTCAGTCCACAAATATCATGCGCCAATTTTGAATATATCAACTATATTTATACTCGTATCTTAAGTTTACGCGAATGTTATTAATTCCAAGAAAGTTACTCCTACGGATTTTATCGTGATTTATTTAATTATTTAAGTAGGCCGTTTCAGAAGCACAGCTACCGTGGTCACGGGTGGACTGTCGATCCGTAACCCGTCAGTCTAGTTAAATAATTAAATAAACCGCGATGAAATCCGTAAAAGTAGGTTTGTTGTAATGATACAATATATTGTTTTCAGCTTTACAATCTACTCATTTTTTGGAGAGACCTAATACTGGTTTGCGGCGCTTGTCCAGCCTCAACAGTTCGACTGACTTCGAAGACTTTTTGTCTTCAGGTTTAAGGAGACGATAGGGGGACAGACACCCTCTTTTCCCGCAGATGGGAAGAGATGTACCGGGTTGATTGTGGGCGTACCCTACAGTAACTATTTTTGGGACCGAAAAAGGGGAAGCGGTCCCCCTCCCCACACTGGTAGGACGGCGTGCGCACGATGCCGTTTCAATTGCGGTGTTGTGGATAAGGATAATTGAGCTCGTTTAATGTTTCGCTTATCTGAGGAGGCCGGCCTCCTCGCCCCCCCCCTCTGACGGAGGGGGTCGATTTGCGCTACAAATCGGCAAAAGCCGTATTCTTAATTTATTTATTATTAGAGCTCTCTAGATTCACGTTATTTTATTTCCATCAGTATAAGCTCTCAACTTACGGATTTGAACCCGGGCTCGTTTCCGTAAGCGGTGCGTGAGTTTCACATTCTGTCAGTCAAATGTTATAACTGTGTCACTGTATGTAAGATTTCATCGCTCGACCGGTAAGAGCGGTGTATATCGTATTGGTTCTAGCAGGAAAAATGCATTTACGCACCATTCAGCCGAGCCAAGGGGGCCTGAAGTGTGTGTCGGGCTCAGGACGTGAAGTGATAGCTACTACCGACTAAAAACTGCTATCCGTTAGTTGGCCCTATTGGCATTTTACAGCGGGAGCGTGTCTTGGTGTTTCTTAGTTTGTGTTCTTGGACGGACTTAGCTACTACTATAGCGATCGCGTCGTCGGAGTCGGTTAATAACGTCGGGTCGTATTCCGACGTTGGGACGATTAATTTATTTTTGTGACTAAGGGCACGGTCAAGAACTTTTGAGACAGCTGAAGTGTCCTTTTATCCACGTCAATTGAAAGTCACAATGTTGATCGATATTTCGGAAATACCACGGGCATCCAGTGGCCATGCATAAGAATATATTTTACATTTTCTGCAAACGTTCTATTTGGATAGGAGATATGTGCGCGAATGCTGCACTGCAATACGAAAAGATCGGTCGAATGCATGTAATATACAAAGTGAGCTTATGTCTATACGCCATTTTCCTCTTTTTGTTTATAAGAGGATAGAGTTTAAAAAGGACGTATCTTGCCTTTTTCAGAATGTTATGTGATTCTTGAAGCTCATCGACCTATCGAGAGTCACTCCCAAGTATTTCACCGTCTCTGCTCTAGGTATCTCATTACCGTAGAGCAGGATGGGAGGCATGTTACCTCGTCTATGCGAGGGGTGGTTTAGTGAGAAGAGTATGGACTTTCTCTTCTCCGCATTAGCCTCCATTCTCCACTTCTGTCGTGTCGATCGATCGGTCAGCTGAAATTATAATGCCTTTCGTGCCGTTACCGGTCCCGGTTGAGTGCAAGTAGCGCGCGAGCTTTGCCTGCCCATTGATACATTGACTTTTTGACTTTTATTTCCCTACTTGGTCTCTTTGTGCCCGTAGAAAAATACTCTTCCTAGATAATCGTGAGCAACAGTGAATCTTTTGTACAGTTATATATTTAAATGTGTCGCATCAGGAAAGCATATAATGATCGGTGTGAACATCCTAGGCGAGGAACTCTAGATGAAGAGTATTAGGTGTATCAGGGCAAGCTATATATATAAAACACACACAGCACATCATCTCATCTCATGCCGTACTGGATATTATATGTATCTAAGATAGGCTCAGCTGTCACAGCTGTCATCATGCCACAGATTGTACAAATCACTTTAAAGATATGCAATGTTACCATGACTATCATTTCGCTTTTCTTATAGTATGGGGGAACAAAGGAGAAAACGGAGCCTGTCAACGACTAACGATGCCCATGAACATTCACATAATTACTAGGCCGTTCCGTTGTCCTCTTTCGCCCCCTCCCCCCAAAGTGTCACCGGCTACTCACAAACTGCACGAAACGCGTTACCGTAGGTGTCACTTTACGGCGGTATCCAGTGAGCGAGAAGTAGCTCCCCGCTCGTGCCGGCTCAATTCCGTTACATAGGAGGATGTAGTGTCATGCACCATGCATAGCACTGCATCCCCCATGCAACATGGCACTAAGTCTTGAAAAAATCTCCGGTTATCTCTATAACGTTACGCCAACATATCAAAAAATTAATAACTTCCTTTCAAACGCCATAAAATCAATGGGAGACCTCGGAAAATGGCAATATGATATAGAGCGTGGTACTCAATACGGCTTCAAGGGACCTCCTGTCAATAGATACATTACATATGAAACTTATTGAAGCTTTCACAATTTCTGCAAAACTATTCTATTATATTGTTAGAATGCACACGGTGACCTGAGGCGGGCTGTGTGTAGTCATTACTAAACTTCTTCTTGTTGTAGACTAGGTAAGCATATTCAGCGACAGACGTGGGGTCCAGCGTTCGAACACCGGTCGGACCGTACAAAAAGTGCTTTTAGGGTTTTTCAAATTCTAACAACTGTCCGGAGTTAGAAAGTTGCACCCCGTGCCTCTACGTGATTTCTCTCCGGTTGTGTTGGACTGATGTTCTATAGTGTGAGGGAATAGCGAGTACATTTGTGCCTGCGTAAATATCTGTGCACTATAACATGTCCCGTGCAAGTGGCTCCTCTCAATAGAGGTAGCCGCTATAGCCGATAATCGGCTGGGACGACATTAATAATAATAATAATATAATATTAATAATAAACTTATAATACTTAAAATATTGACGTTTATACTCTGTTTTTAGCCACGTATTGTAGTCATTATTGTCTGTTTGGTCAAAATGTTTATAAAGCAGACTCCTCAACACATATGTACCTATAGCTGACGCTGTACCATTGATTGTTTTATTTCTTTTTTCATAGCCCCCCCCCCTATAAGCCACCGGCTACTGACAATACGCACGAAACGCGACGCTGTCACCTTACACGGGTATCAAGTGAGCGAGAGGTACTTCTCGGGTATGCATAGTAGCATGTGGTGTCATGCATTATACACGGCACTCCTCCTATGCAGCATACCTCTTCCTAGATATATATTTTATAGATATACCATATTGGAGCTCGTGATAGTAGTCCTTAGTAAAATAATAGAACTACCTGTTATTGTGCCGGAGGTTAATAACTATTAGAATAAAAGAATGAAAATCGAACAATAACTGGAACAGAAGGCCGGACTGGTAGAATCAATATTTCTATGTACTCAGTGTCACTTGCGTCATCGAGACGAACGTAACAACTCATTAGACGTTAAAATCCGTCAAACCGTGCAGGGGACACTGACATAATCTCGGTATCAACCTCCTTCTAGTGGACACGGTTGAACTTTATTACACCTAAACTCGTTAGCTAGTCCCTTGTCAGCTAGTCCCTTGTCAGCTAGTCCCTTGTCAGCTAGTCCCTTGTCAGCTAGTTATTTAAATCATCCAAAAACACTATCATTATTTCACTGTACACGTGTAAATGACAGTCAATGTCATCAAGCGAAACTCAGTGTAAAATGTTCGCGCAAAGTAATAAAGTGACGTTACAATTTAAGCTCCGTCTCGTAATAATTTAAGCACTAAAGTCACACGTCATTTTATGAATACTTTATCAGTAGTTCCCGTATGTAGGCGACTATGTCGTGTCGTTATCTCGCTAATGTATTCATGGCGAGAGCGCGTTTTATATCGCGCTAGTTGGGAGGTTACAATCTATATGGACGGTTTTTTGCTATAGGATTTTATGAAGGCAGCGGATATCTTAAAGTTCAATTACATAATTTTTTTGTCTGCTCCATACTGACGGAAGTGTCCAGTGCAGCTTCATCGGTGGCTATAAGAAACGTCGGCCGACGGCCTGGGTGAGGTTGTGGTCGGTAGGGGGAGAGATCCCATCCTTTCACAACGGGTGGCGCATCACGGCAGGTTCGTGATCTCATACTTACACATGATGCAATAAAATTAAATTATTTTTCTATGATTCAGTTTATTTGAAAGTCTATTTTTTTTAGGTTTTATTGTTAGGATAACTTGATAGTTTTAAGATATTCGTATACACTAGTGATTATGGTGTATCCAATTTTCGTTGTATTATAATCCCCACTCTGTAGATAGATACAGATCACTACTACTTCAGATAAATCTAGTATTTCTTTTTAATTTTTCAATGTGATTAACTTTAACAATAAACGATAGCGAAAGACAGAAAAGCATGATGTCATACTAACGTTGCGAAACATAGTAATGTTCCGAAAGGTCGAAGCCTGTGAGTGAGAGATCGTAGCAATAGAGGCCTCTTTCACTTCATTGGGCGGTGCGTTCAGAGAACTATTGTCACCTAAGATGATATCGACCATAAACCGTTTTACATGCAACCAGCTTTACATAGGGTGACATTTGATAAAAGAAAGCCATTTAGGTATCCAAATGGTTTCTATTTCTCATTGGCTTCTTCGAATCAATGGGTGTCAGTAGTCATAGCGACGCCTATTTACATCCGCATATAATCCTTCTTGACCCAATCCCTCCGATGGGCCCCCAGCTACTTGCGAACTGTACGAAACGCCAGAACACAGTTACTCTACGGCGGTCTCATGTCATCAACTACACACTCTCACGGCATACAACTCAAATTCTGCAAACTAAGTTATATTTACCCGACTGCAAAGGACCCAGGGTTATTGCACTTTACTTTACCGATCACCAAATATTTCTAATCTGACCCGTTTATGAACAAAATCTGTAACATTATAAACAAAAACACAATTGTTGGCATCTAAGGTGTTTTATAGATTCATGATAATAAATTATAGTCATTTCTTTCAAAAACAATTTTTTTATAGTAGTATAGGGGGACCAATGAGCAATTAGAGCCTTTCAACTACTACCGACGTCCACAAATATCAGCATAATTATGCCGATGCGTTGCCCTTCGTTTCACCCCACCCCCCCAACCCCATTGGGTCACCGACAACTCACAAACATCACGGAACGCGACACCGTACTTGACACTCTACGGCGGTATCAAATGAGCGAGAGGTACCTCCCCGGTCGTGCCTCCATTGCATAGTCAAAAACAAAATATTTTGTAGAATGACAAAAGAAGATACATTTAGAACCTGCTTCTGTCTTAAAGTGGGTAAAATCACTGAAGTATACCGGAAAATCCACGTGAATTTTTACTAAAGCAAGGTAATTCAACATAACAAAATAATGCAATAAAAAGAAAACCCATTTTAAAATACAACGGCGCTGGAATAACTTTTATTTCTCTCATGACCCAAGTAATAACGCGTGGATGAGTATGTAACAACCCCTAAGTACGGTCTCATAAAAATGTAATTGTTTTGTTAAATTTGATTGAAAAAGGTTTTCCCGGCTCAAATAGTTGATCATATACTTTATAACAATTACATTACAGCCTTATAAAGAGAATGCACTCTTTATTGGGCGTGGGACACTGCTCCCTACAGATAGACTAGGGTGACCATAATTGCGTTTTCTTCTAAATTTTTTTAAATATATTTTATATAACTGTGCCAACTATAACATCGTTTGTGTATACGTGATAAGAATACCTCACCAGGCGGTCTGTATGTCGCTGCAGAATTTCTTCAAAATGTGTGGACATTTTTTACATCAAAGAGTAACAAAAATAGGAACATGCAAACTTTTGTATCCAATGAATAAAGCGATGCCCAAGGAACGTCAGTGGATATATAAAAAGAACTGTTCTATCGCTTTTCGTACCGCTTATGAGCACCGGTGGCCATTTGGGGTATGGAGTGAAGGAGGAGATCGTGGAGGCTTTAATGTGCACTACCGAATGGCTACAATTTCTTGTCTCATCTTTATGAAAAAAATCATAAAAAGGTATTCATAAGAGACGCTGCTCCACAAAGTTGTCTATTGTACCCTCCGTAATTATTCTTCTACCAGTTAAGTACAATAAATGTTGATTCGCTAGAAAAAGTGCGTATTTCATGGTTATATTTGTTAATTTTATCGATTACCGGATTTTGATTTTGATAATCCTCACATGTGAGGGGCTTTGATTCTGTAGCGTGTAAATACACGTACGATATGTTAACTTATGTACATCTTTGATAGAAACCTGCACGCTAGTGTCAACTTAAATTTATTAGCAGGTCATATTAATAATTCAAGTTCAGATGACCAATATTTTTAACGATATTTTTGTGTGCAAGTACCGTGAAAAGTTTTTGGCGTGACATTTCACGGCGGATATGATAACACACACAGAATGTCATACTCATCAGGGAATAACTTATCACGGGAACATTGACACGCTACGAGTTGATCCGGGATTTATATTTTCTTATTGGCAAACTTTACCCCCATCTTTGGGTATAAGCTATCAAAACTCGGCAGGCTCAAAACAGGCACTGAAAATGGAAATTATAAAAATATTTGCTAAAATTTGACTATTTCTACAAATCCTATGAAATAGTCATGCATGGATCAGTCAAAAAGCTTTACTGTATATAAGGACCTGTATAAAGAACAGACAATGTGTGAACGAGTCTGATCTCTGGTTCTGACGTATAGGGTTGTGTTTTATCCCTTATAAGTACCTCATGCTCTAGTAGTAAATACTTATTTACACAAGTTACTTTCAAAGGGTTGGTATCCGTGTACTGTATGTATATCATTATCTAGTAATGTACCGCCGCTGATAAGAGACCTGCGACATATACAAACATTTAGAACTCGATTAAATGGTCAACACCAGAAAGTAGGAGAGGAATTTAGGTATAACACCAGCGTTTCTTAAAGTATTAATTTGTTAATTGAAGGAGAATATCTATGTTGTATAACAAACTTACCATACATATATAAAGAGTGGACGGTATTTGGTCAGTCTACACCTGAGGATGCTGTCCTTACAATGGAGTAGAGGACAGAGGAGCAAGCCCCTCAAGGAGGCTGTTTGCGGCGTACCATCTCGGTAGCAGAGTGGCTCCTGAGAACCGTAGGATATAGTTACTTTTTGCTAAAACGTCGATGTTGTAAATTACGATATACTAAGCTTGAGCATACACAAGTTTAGAAGTTATGACTATAAATATGAAATTTGTCTCAGCTCGTTAGTTATGTCAGAGGTAATTCTAACCACGCTTTGTATATTTTAGCTTAACTGATATAACAAAGCGTGGATTGTACCGAGTAATATTTAGGTGATTTATTCCCTATGATTTTACTATTTATCATCAAACTATGTAGGAAGGATATTTTTGGTAGTGTATTTTCATTAAACGTGAACGTCCACGGCTTATTTTTGTGTTGCATGACTTGTCGTTAAATTCATCTTGATAAAGTTAGTGCTATATTTTAATGTATGACTCGTCGTTAGATTAAACTTGATAAAGTGAGTGGTATATTTTAATGTATAACTTGTCGTCAGACTCATCTTGATAACGCTAGTATACCACTAGCGTTTTAATGTACTCGGGATATATTAAAATGTATCTTAAGCAGTAGAATTTATGTTTTAAATTTAAAGTTTCATTATTTTATTTGAATACTAAACAACAAACATTGTTGAGTTAAGTTTGTGTAGTAAATGAACTGGCCGCAGTTTCACCTGCGAAAAAAAAATCCAAGAAAATATTCAATGGAATAAAAACTAATTTTATATTATTTCTGATTATTATCTATGTTTGTAACATATATCTTCTACTATTTATGTTAAGTACACCAAATATACCTGAAAACATTTACACTTATAATTAGTGGGAAACCTGCGCCGAATAGTGGATTATTTGCAAAGAGGGAAAACTATAAATGGAGAGTCTTATGAAAGCTTTTTGCATAAGTTTTGTGAAGAATACCGAAAGAAACAACACCACTTAGCCAAAGTGAAAATTTTATTCCACCACGACAACGCACCTGTGCACTCGTCAAGGGTTGCAGTTGCCAAACTCCTTGAATTGCGGTTCGAATTGTTACCGCATTCCCCCTATTTCCCCAGATGTGGTCCCGTGCGACTTCCACTTATCACTAAAATTAACTATTTGATACTTGCGACGGACATTTTATTGCTTATGAAGCGATTTTATTCAGTATGTATCTGAGACAGACTTAAAGCCGTCGTATATTTCTTTTCAAGTGAGACATAATGGCTTTTGGAAAGGGTAACAGTTCTTTTGGTGATGAAAGTACCGGCCTACATTATTAGACGTTCAAAGTGATTCTGTCGGTTAGTTTCATTGTAATGTAAAGCAGTCCGGATTATTATTTTAACTGTCTCGTGGTCGAATGGTAGGCATGTTTTGCCGCAGTTGGAGAGATCTGGAGATCTGGAGATCGCGTGTCACTTTTTCATGTCTAAGAGTCTATAGTAGAACTTCACACGTTAGAGAATACCTCCTGTGTTGGATTTCTCAACAGTTGTATTCAACTGCCATCTCATTAGTATAGTAGAATGAACTAATGAACTAATGAATACTATAATTATATCCCTGCGTATTCTGTATAGAGATCGACACAATGGTTCCACTTTGCTCCCTTATGCTTCAATTTGAATGAGACAGCTTGAAATTGTTGACATTAATAAAACTTTAAACATGCCATATCAATAATTTCATGCTTCTTGCATTAGTAGACAGAGGCTAGCCCCGTACCGTACCAGCAGACATCAGTGAGTCACATTAGTAAAGCGGTCTTCTGATGCGATTACTCTTCTTAGCAGAGTGGACACCATATTTAGGAGGGTTCATTAACACTATGCTGAAATGCAGCTATAGCTCGGCAAGACTTATTGCTAGTATGCAACCCACGAATCTGTGTAAAGAAATAAATACCCAGTGAATAAATGCCGCTTTAGTAAGAGTTAGTGTCATGCTGCTTTGTAGCGGAATTGAGCGGACTCGACCGAGGCATCTCGCGCTAACATGATTCCGCCGTAAACTAAAAGCTTCACTATCACGATTCCTGCGGTTTGTGAGTAGGCAATGGGCCACCGACGATTCACAATCGTTTCGAGGGGAGGAGGAATAGAGGACAACGCATTTACATAAATATTATACGGATGTTTATGGGTGTCGGTACTTATACACATACATAAGGTTCCCACTGCTCGTGTGTCGTTATAACATATAAAGAAATCGGTTTCATTGAACACAAGTTACCACAATGTGTCGGACTGTGCCCATGTCTTCGCCACAGTGATGCAGACCGTAATCATCACTTGCTTAGCCACTTCACAAGTTAAACAAGAGAGACTGTTCAACATCTGCTTTCTGTATCTCGTGATTGTCCCGACCCCTGTGTATACATAGGCCCATCTGCGGTTAAACATACGCAAGTCTGTTACACCGCAGAAGTCCCACCAGAAGAAGGTAGAAATTAAGTTCAAGAACACAAGGTACTTATGTATAAATTATTTCTGAAATCAAGGCTCCTGAGACAACAGAACAACTCATTTCAAACTTTAACTCTATTACAACAGCAACAGAAAAATAATGTTATTTCGATATAATCATTGGTATAATATTGTAGAGAAAACCTCTATTCATAATTGACATATTAAGCGTAATTTACTATCATACTACCACATTAATAGTTTTGCATGTTTTTAGATATCTTTTATGTCGCAATTACGAAATTTAATTGCTATTTGGCTTCAAGTAATGACATACTGTCATGTGAGATATTCGGGGTGTTATAAGAATTTCAATAAAAAGAACAGAAGAAAACAAGTCTTAAAGTGTAAAGTGTCAACCTTCTCAGGAGCCTAGATTTCTGATATTCACTCCAGTAAGCGTAATTTGGGTACAAAATTTCGGATTCAATCCGGACACTTTCCATTAAAGGAATTTTCACTTTACACTGGAACTAGACAGAATTACACTGACGTTTAAATCCTAAATCAAATGAGTACAACATAATAAGCAGTAAAATAGGTAATGGCATGATAATAACATAGCAGTTGGCTCCCATCTCTCTTTCCTAGCTTGTGTAAGTCAGTAATCATATCAAAGGGTCATATGGTTGCGGCTGTCGCTCCTGGTGACACAGAAGTAGAAATCATGGAAAACAATTGAGAGGCAAGCCCGTTTAAAAAAGGAGTAGCAGAAGTGGAAAGAGTGGAAGCATGATAGTGAAAAAAGCAATGAAATATATTTTATTGGCTTAGCTAGAGACTGGCAACAAATCTCTATATGCACAAAGTAAAAGTAATAACTACGGGTACCCTAGTCACTTTAATAAAAATACGAGTTTAAAGACAATCCACTATCACTTGAAACCGATGTAAAATGACATCTTTTTGTCTTTTTGGTTTCTTATAGAATAGGGGGCAAACGAGAAATCGGAGCCATTTTCACTACTAGCGACGCCCATTAACATCCACATAATTATTATGCCGATGAGTTGCCCTCCTATTCCCCTCCCCCCAATGGGCCACCAGTTACTCACAAACCGCACGAAATGCGACACCGTAGGTGTTGCTTTACGGCGATATCGAGTGAGCGAAAGGTACTTCCCCGGTTGTGCCGGTCCAATTCTGTTGCATAGGAGATGTAGTGTCATGCACCATGCATGGCACTACCTCCTCCTATGCAGCATGGCACTACCTCTTACTACAACAGTGTTATTGCAGTTTATGAGTAGCCGGTGGCTCGTAGGGGAGGAGGAGGGCAACGCATCGGTATAGTAATTATGCGGATGTCTAGGGGCGTCGGCACCTCTATACTATAAAAAGTCAATATTTTTTTTGTATTTACTACGAAATAAATTTCATTATTATTATATTTTTCTTTTTTATTTGTGTTTATCTCTGAGGTTGGATACCGATGGTAGGTACCATGCATTGCGGGCCTACTGAGCTTATGCCGGACCTAACTAATTTAGCGCAACCTAAAGACGCACAATGTTTTCTAACTTCTTTTTATTGTTCTGTTTTAAAATATTCTCGATATCTTCGTTCTCTATATTATATCTTCTGTTGTAGTCAAATAAATGTTTTTCTTTCTATGTTTTTTAGCAAGAATCCAATAATGACATTCAAATAGCTGCGATGTTTCAACAGTTTTCTGAAGCTATTATTGTATAATTGTAACACAATAATAAAGTAATTAATATTAGCAAGCGCATACAATAAGAGCTTAGCGCAATGTTGATTACAGATAGAGTAGCTTACAAGAGCGGGGCGCAAATGTGTTATTATAATGATGCTCTTGCACCCTTTTCGGTATAAACATAGGGTAGGTGAATGACGTTAATTTCACACCGGAAGAGGGAGTTTGGATGTCCTCCTACCCAGTGGAGTGGACTGATGACTTGGTTGAGGTGGCGGGGAGCTGCTCAATGCCAGTGGCTTTTGACTGTGACCTGTGGCGCTCTGTGGGGAGCTAAATGTCTAGCAGTAGAGGTCGTCTGGCTGATGATGAAATGTCAACATGATGCGAGTGATACTGTGGTATTTTAGTTAAATATACGAAAACAGACCAGTTAAGTCGAGCTGTTTTTGTCATGTAACGTCAACGTGGGAATACGATAATTTCAAGTCGCATGTAAAATCATGGTAAGGCTAGATAATTTGTCAAACATATAATGAACAGTTTGTGACCAATTGATAAGTAATCAATATGTAGAATATTTATATTTTAATCCTGGATAAAAAATATAATACATTTTTAAACTGCACATTGGTGAGTGTAATTTTGAGTAGGAACTTTTAGAGTTTTGTTAATTTTTATTCTTTAAATAAATAATTTCGTTTTCATTTTATATAATTTAAATATAGAATACATGTAGGTCAAACCTCTTTAAGTGTTACTTAAGACAGTAAAAAGACTAATATATTTGGCTTTCAACAAAGTAAATACTTGGATTGTTGTTAGTTAGCACAATGACGAATCATAAATACACGCACGCAGCAAGATATAAGTATCTCCGTGTAATCAATGACTTCCTTGTATAAACTATTGTAGCTTATTTAAGTATATTCAGAAATTTAATAATAATTAACAAGTGTTACCCCCACGTTTGCAACCTCGTAACCCAGGTTCTATTAGCTGTGCAGTCATGGTATTTAGCGAATAGTCTTCCACGATAAATTGACTATTCAACACAAAAATATGTTTTCAATTCGGGCCAGTAGCTACAAAAAATATCGCGTTCAAACAAAAAAAACTCTTAAACTTTATGTTATTAGTGTATACTGATAAGTTATCTGATAAAAAAGGATATAATTACCTTCAATATAAATTATTTATTAAAAGTATTATACAGATGTCATAGTCACATTGTAAAAATAGTCGTATTACATTACGGCTTGGAACTTTCAATAACTGTGCCGGGCTAACGATTAGCTGGATTGTCATTGCGAGGTGTTTTTAAATATGGCGGATGACATTTAGCCTTATCAAGCTCTTGATTTCAGGCCATGGTAGTGCAAATAAAAAATATCCTAACCACGAAGGATTAGTCGGGAGCGTACGCCTAAACCTCGAACATATCTGGGCATAGTTTTTTGTTTCTCCGTATTCCATAATCGACACCATTGTTTTTTGTAATTTTTAGCAACGCCGCTAGTGTTATAATTAGGAACTAAAACGTGTCAAAAAGGCGGACAATGATTCACGTAACTTCTATAAGGCTAGCTTTATTGGATATCGTATAACGCTGATCTGTTTCTGGTGCAATTTCACTCAGCCGTATTCAAACCGGCTAATCGTTGCTCCACCACAAAAAAAGCCTTGTTTTTTAAAATGGCCAACCGTAATGAAATACGGCATTTTAGACAATTCCACTGTTACATAGATATGACGTACGATAATTTTAACTTAAAATTTTATCGGTTATTTACCTTATAACATTATTGTTTAGTTAGAAGTCTGCCCTGTTTGCCAAATAAATTTGATAATACCAAATGGCCATAGACACACATTTCATGGGTACACTTATGGTGTGCCGATGTCTAGTAATATGGTGTAAGTAACATTAAGAATTTTGTAAGGGAAATCTTTTTAAGATGGGAAAATATCATTGAGGACACGACGTAGTAAACATCATGACGTAACCGACACCTAACGTGAAAACAATAACATATGATGTTCTTCGTAGAGTAGCCGAGTAGTCGGCGCCACGAGCATATGTATGTATGAGCTACTGGTCACTGTTTTTGACAATTATGTATATACCCAAAACTAGTACTGCCATAAATATTGTAACAAAGAAACAAATATTTATTTCATTGCCAATATCATTTATTACTTTTACAATGTGTTAGCAAGCATTCTAATTCTGCTCGACAAATGGTACCGCACGCCTTTCAGGTAGGGTCACTAGCTCGTGAAACGCGGCCAGTCACCACCAGGTTAGAATCGGCAGCCCAGCCGGACGTGGTGCAGCTTATCATAGATATGAAGTCACAAATGATGGGCCGTATCTCGGCGGAAACTCCGCCCACTCTTGGCTACTCCCAAGGCCACATATTCTGCTGCTGTTACAACCTGTTTGACGAATGACGCGTCAAAAGCTACGGCATCTCTACCTTCAACGGCAACGCTGCCACATTGGGCACACAAAGGACGGGGATGAAGCAAAAGCGTAAAGACGCAGGTAATGCCTGACTCTGGTATCTTGGAGTCTAGAATGGGCACTGAGTCTCTCAGTGAGACTGGTTGGAAGGAAATAAGAGCGACAAAGGAAACTTAAGTTTGCAAAGAAAGGCGAGAATAGTAGATAGAAAGAGAGAGAGAGGGAAGACAAAACAAAGAAATCACTGTGAGGGAAGTGACTCACAACGCGTCGATAAAGTTCTGTGTCGCCCGAGCCACAGCTGTATTCTTAAAGTAGACGACTGAGGCTGTAGATAATAATGTGAACTATACTGAGACCATGCGAAAAGTTCTTGCAGTTGATCTCAAAGGGAAGGAGTCCGGTCTCTCTCTCTCTCTCGTCTCCTGGAGGTAGCCGGTTGATGGAGTCCGGTACTGTATCTTGTCTCCTGGAGGTTGTTGGCACCTTTTGTGGTAATAATAATACCGATGACCTAGCATGCAAACTGAATCCGCTTCGGCTGCCCCAGAGGCCTCGGTACCATTTTGCAGATTTGTCCTGTTACTGCAACACAAAACTCGCATTTGGTCATTTTGGTCAAAGTCTCTTGGTCAGCGGCTTTCTCAAAGCGCAGGTACGGCTCCTACAGCCCCAGCCGTGTAGGTATTACAGGTGCCTGCTGAATGGGCATATAGGAGTACAATGCACGAAAATCATCGTAGGAGATGATTTCCGTGCTTCCGATGTAGTCAATCTAGTCACAAAACCGGCTCTTATTATGCTAATCCCCACTGTTTTAGGTGTGCAAAGGAACCCCATCATGGTTCAAAACTAGTCGTGGCAGCCTCTTTCTTTCGTTGACGCGGGGAAACGCATTTACGCGCCTTCACCGGCCCTGGGTGTGGTCCAGTGGTGTGTGGGACTCGCGGCACATGATAGTGCCGAATACCCACAGAAACCACCGCGAGTGCCATCAGTGCCAACCCTTGGTGAGTACCCCGGAACAACATTCATCAGGGCACCTCGACGGCTAGTCAGCCCCCTAAGGGACCAACGCCACCTCCACAGATGAATTGGGGTTACACTACAGGACAACCCCACCGACTTTGGAACAATGCATTTGGGTGAGGTTCCCATCCTAATCCCGTTGCGCAAAATCCCGTCCCCGTGCGCAAAAGCGCCACCACCCCTTATTCTCAGGTCCCCTCTTCTTATAAAGGGGGTACCGAGAGCGATTCCTCCTCCTGATCTTTAAACCCCCCTCTTCTTATAAGAGGGGGAGCAAAGATCCCCCTCGGTTCAATTGGCTTCGCCTGAATTCTCCCCAGGCTACTAAGCCTCACCAAGCTCATATGGTGGACTCACCAAGCTCATATATTAAAGACTTTTATAATTTCTGTGACATGAAGATGATAGATCTCTAGTGCAAACAGTATCAATGTTTTTCTGTGTTCACAATACGCTCAATCTTAAAGCCGAAACAGAACAACCACTGTAATAGTTGCACAAATATAATCGTCAGGTTCGATGAGATATGGATTTTATTAAAAAATAAAGGCTAGATTTGTCAGTCGAACTTAGATGTTTACTGCAGGAATACATCTTAGAGGTACTTGTCATCATTGCAAAGCACATACGGACTTTTCCTAATATTATTTCACTCAGGGTAAATTCAATAACGCGTTTGATGATTCCTCTCCTTCGTTTAACAAGAAAAAAATTTTCGAATGGGCTATTAAGGAAAGGTAGGTTATCTTCATGTCACAGAAATTATGAAAGTTTTTAATATATGGGCAGATTCCGGAAGCTTCGTCACATTCTCGCGTCGCCTATACCGGAGAGCTTGAAGACAAACGTCTTCAACCAATGCGTTCTCCCGTGCAGAAGATAGGTTGTTTTGGCGCTGAGAGAGGCTTATGTCCAGCAGTGGACCGATATGGGCTGATAATGATGACGTTATAATAAAAAACGCCTCAATATATTCAAAAGGCAAATAATATTTTATAAATATAAACTTGCTAATGTTATTTTCCTGTAAAAATAATGGAACAACTGAGAATTTCTTGCAAATCCTTCCTACTTGGATTTCAAATAAATAGAAAAGTATGCATGTGTGCCATTCATATTCCCGTGTCACGGTGCAAGCAACACTGATGTGTAAGCTACTAGTCGTTGCGGGTTCTAAAGTCAACTTTTAAAACGTTGATTATAATTTACATTGTAAGTAAAATACTTGCTAGCTATTCTATTACCTTACGTGGTACTTACGTTATGGTGTTCCTGGGCGGGTGATACCACAATCATCAAACTGATAGGTTACCGTTTTAGGGCTTAGTTACACTGTTGTGAATTTTCCCAGACATAGTCTTATATCGTAGTCATTAATATTTAAATGTATTTTATTATTATTTTTCTGTTTGTTTTTCTGTTTACTTTTACTTTTTGTTTTGTGTACAAAGATTTTTTTTTCTTTATGATGTTGTTTTTCCTTGCTTTATTTACCTGCTGTTTTAAATGTTATTATTACTGGAAATGTGTAACAGTGTATGTTAACTATCCTAAATAAAAGTTTATTGCATTTTGTTCTATTCTATTCTAAATATAGGCGTAAATATATGATGGTTTGTATGGATTTTGACGACCAGCTGGCTCAATTGGTAACCTCGTGTTACACCAAAAGTCATGAATGTTTATATGGGTATTTATTATATGTATTTCTATAGTAAAAATCTGAAATATATAAAACTTCTTAAATTTACAAAAAATCATTAAGCATATTTCCGTTGTCTGGTACCTGTAACACAAGGACTTACGGTACTTGAGCACAGGATTAGGCTAACGTAGTATGATAAGTCCACAGATATTATTATATTATTATTATGTTCTTAATGTAAATTTACATAAATACCTATAAAAAGTAATGTAATCTTTGTACCGGTGATAATATTTATATTTTATTTATTTTTTTGTATTATTATTATTTTAGTATATGTTTAGATACATGTAAAATGTAGCAAATGCAGGTAGAAGATATCTCCAATTTTCATTTGCGACTCGAAAACGTATTCTAAAACCTGGGTTTTAGGTTTAGGGCTGGCCCTAGTGTTTGTTGTCGTTTAATATCAATGCGACAAACTTAAGAATACTTAAAAAAAAATAGTCGACAAACAAGTATACTATATAATACTCTTAATTTTATCGTACATATATTGTCGCAGTTTGAGAATAGTCCCCTATGTGAAACGTGTTGAGAGTTTATCGCTACAGACGATCGGTCGGGTTGTACGATGGCATTTTCAGGGATTTTTTCATATTAAAGGATAAAAAGATGGATTTGTATATATTTCATTCGATGGATTGGCCCAAGCGGGGCCTTTTCAATTTATCTCCGAAGTGGTAATATAGAATATAATTACGGGTTCTGCTTTTAATGTTTCTCTCGGCGAGGAGTTTTAAATGAAATAAAATATTTCTCTCAGTAAGATTTTTAACTAGTTTAACTATGTTGAGTTCCTACAAGTGTAGCTCACTTTTACGCACTCGCACTACCACCGGAAGGGGTGGGATTCGGTACCATTGTGAGACTCGAAGATAAAATGAATACCCGCTTAGATCCCTCAGGTGCCATCAACGGGCGATACCAAGGTGTTCCGGTCATGTCGCACGCACCCTCAGCGACTAGCTAGTCCCTCATAAGGGACCGAACTCCTCCAAGAAGGAGAATGATATGAAAACCTGCATCAGCCTTCTCCTACGTCGGGGTCGTCCGATAGGATCAGCTTATCACTCTGAACCCTAGCTACAACTAGAGGCGAAATAGGTGTGAAAAATGTCAAATTATTTAGCACTTTAGCATCTCTAAAAATGAGAGATTTTTCGAGAACAATAAAGAACCCAACGTCGATGACGATGACAGTCACTATGCTAAGAGCCTTCGACGCTCGTTTGCCTTTAATAAATTAAAATTTGATGATTGCGAAGATATAAAAAATCTATTCTTTAATGGAATATAAATTCTACGAAATTTTTAGGAACGCACGTAACAAAATCGCTTGAACTAGCAAAGCGTCTACAAACTTTACCTGCAGCTCATCGTTATATTTCACGTACAAGTAACATTTCGCACTTTGTGTATTCCGTAGCGTGTCTATAGAGATAAAGTGTTTGAGAAGCTTGTTTTAATACTTTTAAGCGTATAGAATTGTTTGCGAAGTTGAAGGGATGTATTTTTCTATTTCAACATTGTATTTGGATACATATTATTATTATTACACACAAGACTGATGTACCATGATCAGATTGATCGGGTACTGTCCCAAGATGGTGTCAAGAGTCTTCGCAACCGGCGTGTATGTATGGAGAAAGTAATGAATGAGGAGGGGGCAAGGCAGGTATGTAAGGAGTGTGATAAATGAACTTATTACAATTATTTCCTGTACTTATTCTACAAAATAAGTCCAAATTGTATCTGTGTTAGAGATATTTGGAAGGTGTGTAGATAATTCATATTAAAACCTAATTAGAACTATCATTATTTAAATAACACCTCCTGTGTTACTTAGCAGTTAATTTGAACTAATGAAAACTAAATATTTGTACTATATCTAAATAAACATTTTATATCTTAACGAGTCTAAATAATAGCAACAATGTATTTATCACATTTTTAATTAGAATAATTTGCTAAATGCCTATAAAATGCCAGATTTTTTTATCTTTGGGCTAAAAAAGGGAAAGGGATCAGACAAAAGTATAAGTGCAAAGAAGTATTGTATGACCAGTAATGGACTAGATAATATTGTGTCAAGTGTAAATGTGTGTGCGTACACTTGACCCATGAAGCAAATGTAGCAACAAACATCTGGTGAGACGTCTCGTGAGCTAATCCCTTAATATCGTCCAAAGTTCTAAGTAGACTGACTACGTCCCAAGTGCTGCAATGACTATTAAACTAATGTCAAAGGCTTCGCACGAACATTTGCTGTAATAGGGAAAAGCATACACTACAAACATCATACATAATAATAGCCTTTGTACAAATAAGTTTAGGTTTGATACCTTCATTTTTTTTCTCTCTCCCTCGCTCTATCTCAAAGCGATAGACTATGAGTGAATGAAAGTGATTAAAATTAAAAGTTGTTTTACATGGATTTCATTAAGTGTGCTTCAAAACGTAACATCTATATTCCAGGTATCTAATAGGTTTATAAAAAATACTTAAGCTAGACTATTAGCCTAAAATTGACTTATTTTGATAAAGGGAAAAATTTTGTTTATAAAAATATTTTCTATAGGTTAAACCTCCAATTACATTGAGTTGAGAATGAAAGTTAGTCAAAACATTCTCTTTATTTGACCTTTGTTCAATTATATTAAAGAAAAGTAGTCTCGGGTTTTAGAAGTCAATGAAAATTACCTATTACATCATATGCTATGTGGTAAATTAATGCGGAACAGCTATTTATTCGTAATGATATTCCTTTACCTCAGAATGTATTCACAAAGAATTTGCAAACGTAACGATACTAAACATGCAACAGTTCTCCTATTTATGACAAAAGAAGAAGAACGCTCAAGAAGACCACGTAGTGTGTGCAATGTAGAAGGAATTATTATATGACTTCGTTTCTACGTACGTACACGCTCCCCAGACATAAGGTATGAAGCCATAGTGATCGGCATACACAAACTGGGGAAAGCCCGGGTGGAGCCCACTAGCTACTCATAAGCTCGTTAGGTAAATTATATGAAGGGATAATTATCGCACCATTAAATATCGAAAACCATATTCATAGAGGTGCAGGTAGCATTTTACGACAGATATAGCTGCTCACAACAAGTACACCGCCTCACGGAGTACATACTGTCGTGACTCAAAAGACAGGGCCGGCCACGCGGCACGGCCGCTGTCTTCTTTGATGTAGCAAAGGCGTTTGACAAGATTTGGCATCAAGGCCTCATCTTCAAACTATACCAATTAGGACTGTCTGACAGGTTGGTACTGATCGTAAACAACTACCTAGCGAACAGGCAGTTCGACTATAGAATGGAGGGCACACTGTCCTCCCCTCGTCCCCTCAGAGCCGGTTGTCCGCAAGGATCGGTTCTCTCTCCCACCCTCTTCAATCTGTACACGAGTGACATATCGCGACACCCCAGCGTCCAGCTGGCAATGTTCACGGACGATACCGCACTGTACATTAGATACCTCCCCAACTGCAGTGTCAAACTACTCCAAAGGCCGTCACCGGACTCGGTGAATGGTTCTTAAAATGGAGAATGGAGGTTAATGCTGAGAAGAGTAAGTCCATACTGTTCTCACTAACCCACTCCTCGCATAGACGAGGAAACATGCTTCCAATCCTGCTCTACGGTAACGGGATACCTAGAGCAGACACGGTGAAATACTTGGGAGTCACTCGCGATAGGTCGATGAGCTTCAAGAATCACAACTCTATCCAAGTATAAACGAAAAGAGCAAAGTGGCGTATAGACATTAGCTCACTTTGAATATTACATGCATTCGACCTATCATGTCGTATTTCAGTGCAGCATTCGCGCACATATCCCCTACCCAAATAGAACGTTTGCAGGAAACTGAACTGGAAACTTGGGTCGGCTGGATGGTGCGTAAATACATTTTTCCTGATAGAAACGATTCCATATACACCACTCGTACCGGTCGAGCGATGAAACCTTACATATAGTGACACATTTATAACACATATGACTGACGGAATGAGAAACTCACACACCGTTGGCGGAAACGAGCCCGGGTTCGAATCCGTAAGTTGAGGGATTACATTTGTAGATATAAAATAACGCGAATTTGGAGAGCTCTAATAATAACAAATATATCAAAACACTGCTTTTTGCTCAATTGTAGCGCAAATTGACCCCTACCATCAGAGGGAGGCCGGCCTCCTCAAATAAGGAAACCGTTAAACGAGCTCAATTATCCTTATCTACTACACCGCAATTTAAACGGCATCGTGCGCGCGCCGTCCCACTAGTGTGGGTAGGGGGACCGCTTCCCCCTTTTCGGACCCAAAAATAATTGCTATAGAGTACACCCACAATCAACCCAGTATATCTTTTCCCCTCTGCGGGAAAAGAGGGGGGGGGGTCTGTCCCCTATCCTCTCCCTAAACCTGCATGGTCCGCAATATAAAAAATATATATACATATTTTTTATATTACGGACCATGCCTTCTTTAGCTCGGGTAGCCCATGCGAGAGAAGGGAATGCTACCGATCTACATAACAACTCCACGTCTCATCAAATATCTATCTATCATTACATTACTTATAGCCACCAACCAATACTCGATGTCCACCTTTTTTTCCGGAATGATCTATGCTGACATTTATTCTCATTAATAGGTGGCTAGACCAACTGTGACTTTTACGGGCGTTACTGTGACTTATACGCAGTTAAATGCGTGTAATATATTTCGTCAGCGGGAAAAGGCCGTACTTAGCTGATGCGTGTTAATCATATAAAGTTACACACGTCAAGTATTTACAAGTACCTTCGTCAACAGGATTACTTTTGGATCTGACTCTTTTCTTTGAAAAGTGAGTTTTTAACTGCGAGGCTTAGCGCACAATGTTGTGGTACTTAAGTGGTATAATTATTAAAATAATAACGTTACAGAAATAACATTGTATCATCAGGATCAGGGATTTATTATTAATAGAATTATACTGTCGGATCACCGCTCGGATCTAGATCTATAAAATCTATATAAAGAAACCATGATTTTGATAATAATGATGAAACATAAAATATGATTCATTGCAGCTGAGCCGGTACTACGATGTTTTGCGTTGTATCGTGTCTCTCTTGTATACTCGCCCTAACGCTACACAACAGATCTGGGTCAACGAGTGGACGCTCGTAACACTGACATTATCTGGATTGCTGGATGCTGTTTGCACCGGAGTAAATAACGGATGGGATTTTTAGGTGTTTCCATTAGCAGATATATCAACATTTGAGCTCGGGTAATGCGTTAGAATATTTTACTTTCACCTCGCTTGTTATCCCTACATGTTGTGCAAGGCAACAGATGAATCGTATGTTATATAGGCCGGTGCGAAGGTTATAACATATCTATTACTAAAAGTATTTTGTAGTATGAGAGTTCAGATCAGTTAGTGGTCTGTTGATCACGGGGTAGTAAGAGGTGAGGAGTAGGACTCAGCGCAGTGTCTGTACCGCATACACTGTCGCGCCGCTGCGCGCGGTCTTAGAACAGTGGAGCGTAGGTCTCGACCTTTCCGCCAGATATAGGTACACACATGCCGTGGATATTTTTACGAGTGCTTGTGCTTATAGAGCCTGTATATTTGAGTCGTCACGTCTTTTTATTGTTGACGCGGGGAAACACATTTACGCGCCTTCACTGGCGCCGGGTAGGGTCCAGTACAGTGTAGGGCTCACGGCACATTGTAGCACCGAATACCCACAAAAGCCACCGGTAGTGCCATCAGTGCCACTTTTGGTGAAGTGCCCCGGAAAAACTAATCATCAAGGTACCTTGACGGCTTGTCTGCCCCCTATGTGGACGACGCCACCTCCATTGATGGGGTTGTCGCACATCAAAGGACAACACCACCAATTGGGTCAATACAATGAGGTGAGGTTACCATCCTCGCCCCTTGCTCCGGGCGTAAAAGCGCCGCCTCCTTCTACTCTGCTGTCCCCTCTTCTTATAAGACGGCTACAAGGAGCGGCTCCTCCTCCTACCCTTAAGTCTTCTCCTCTTACAAGAGAGGTACAAAGAGCATCCCCTCCTCGGTTCAATTGTCATCTCCCAAGTTGTCTCGATTTATCCAAAACTACTGAGCCGCACCGCCACGACTACGCTGTTGCCTGTCTCATTCGGCTACAATATAGTATATTTCTATCAAATTTTATCCAAATCCGATTTGTAGTTTGGATTACTTACAAACTTACATATAAAATTGTCGTGTTTATAACATTAGTCGGATTTTAATCACCACCATCACCATCACCATCCGTCCACTATGGAAAACAGCAATGTTGCAGCGAAAACTCTTTAGTGGGTTAGTGACATCTCGGTAGGCGGCAGTGTGATGCTGCATGGCAGCCGAAAACAGCCGACTCCTGGCTCATCATGGCACGTATCTCTCACTCACACGGAACCGCCGCAAAATAACAGATAAGCTGTCGTATTTCATGACGTTTGTCAGTTTTCGATGACCTATAGGAGGAGAGGGGCGCAGGGGGAAAACATCCGCTAATGGACATCGACAGTTCCCAATTGGCTCTGACTGCCCGTTTGCTGCCTCATACTGTAAGAAATGTTGTAGAATTGCCTTCACAATTCTTTCTAATCTGCTGCAGGTATAAGATGTGTTTAAAATCCTGAAAAATACAAGCATTGAGGACTTTTCTTCGCACTGATCTAGGTTCAGTCCATATCCAATATACATCTGAAAAGGACATACTTTTCAATCTAATGTCTATTTGAATTATTCAGCTTCACACGTTTTGTGGTAACTAAAATATCAGGTGACATTCTCCGTAGCACAGGAAGGAAGAGCTACGCTAACTAATACCGACTTCGTCTTTCCTGTGAAATGTACATAGTTCGTACGTAGTTATGTAAATTATTGTATTTTATAACAAAACTACTTAAACGGATTTGATCGCAGTTAACCAAACAGATAAAAATTGCACCATACAATAAACGCTTTCTGCGTTAATCGGAACAACCAACTAATTATATAAAATCTTCGGACACTTTTAACAATTTATGACATCAGGACACTTGTCATCTCAGCCCATCTGTGACCAACGTACTGGACTCAATTGGGTTAACAGCCTACTCGTTTGACCCATCTCTTATAAAAAAAAACCTATTTTGAAAGCCCTTGCAGATGTGTACGTACATCACCTTCGATCATTTGATATCGTTTAACAAACATTACCAGGTAATTTCCCTATCAGCCCGATAAAAATGTTATTAAGAACTCTTTAAATAAAAGATCTTGGGTAAAGCGTTGTACGTAAGTAAATTCGCAAATGTTCTCCGTAAACGAGGGCGGCTCCGCCTCGATTATGTTGCGAAACTAACAAAAGTAAGTATACAGGCCTTGCAGTAAAGTCATCATCATACTACATAATGTCAAACTCACACACACTCACTCACACACACACACACACACACACACACACACACACACACACACACACACACACACACACACACACACACACACACACACACGCAAACACACACACACAAACACACACACACACACACAAACACACACCCACACACACACACTCAGTCCAGCGCTACTAAAACTCCAAGGACGAGCTCCCACTCGCTCATATTATAACACCACTGCGTAATGACGGCACACTTGGACTCATATTTGGGATGATGCACGTGATGTGGCGATTAAGTTTCGATTGCCAACTAAATAAGTGTTACTTAGAACGGTTTAAATTTCCTATTTATGCAGCGTCTGTTTAAATTTGTGTGCTTCCCCTGCAATAAAATATAATTAAACACTGTGGACGAAACGTTTCTGTGAATATGAGTAGAGTTACAAAATTCTATGCGACAGAAATATGTTAATGAGACACGACGCTTCGCACAAATTGCATTTATGTGAACAAAACCGGTGCTAGCATGGACAAGACACGCTATGTTATAAGGACGAGCTCATGAGACTAACAAACATCTACTGCAATACTATGTACACATAGTATTACCTGCACCACTAGCATTCGTTCCGAGTCTAGGAAATTATCGGGATAAAAATATAAAATATATTTTCATAAACATAAACGAAATACCCAAAACTATATCCAAACTTCCATATGGATATTGTAACATACAATAATTAGTATACGTTTTTATTGAGCTAGCAAAAGCAGCGCGCCGCAGCTGGATTATGGTAAAAATATTCTAAATTAAGTGCTGAGCACAGCATCATAATTGATTTATCTCTTACTTTAACGTATCTTATAGCGAGCATATAGCATATAAGTAATATACGTATAGCGAGCATAACCTTCTTTTGTGCCTTCTATTGAGGTTCAGACACAAAACTTATGCTTTATTACTTAACATGCACATATTTTTATGCTAAATTGAAATGATAAATAATAAGACATTATAAAGGCTTTCCCTCTTAAGAGATCCCACACGATTTTAAATATGGGAAGAAAGTTGTTGGTAAATTATTATAAGGGAATGTTTTTATGAATGTTACACCAACACAAAAGATATTTTGTTAAATGATAATTTAACAAGAGGTTATAAACGGAAGCTATTTTTTTTACCATTTACCCCAAATTTGTTTCAAAACCCTAGATTGTTACAACTAAATTATTTGCAATTGAAATATTCACAAAGTTTGTTTCAGTTACATTGTTTTGTATTTAAATTGGAACATTGCATAGAATGGTCGGAATGCTTCAATGGAAAGCTTCACGTAAATTAGTGATCTATTATTAATTTAGGCTATAAAAGGCAAACCTAAAGTCTAAGTTCCAGGGCCTAGACCATCGCAGATGAGTTTCCAGTGTATCAGTTTTACATGCTTCATATAAGAGACTATGTCTCCTTACTACATTAATTTATCCCTTTCTACCATCTGACTTCTGGACGCTCAGAATATCCACATTTATAGGATTGACATTCCAGAAATGTGCTCTCTCTCTCTGGCTGCCTCGTGGTCTAGTGGTAAGCATGTTTAACCACAGACGTGAGATTTTGTGTTCGAATAAAAAAAATGGTGTTATTAGGATTTTCAACTGGTAATAAAATTCGTAGTAAAAATTTGCCGGTGGTTACAACTCCGTGCTTTTAAGAGCACGTTAAGAATCGGGGGAAGGACCGACAGAGTCCAGTGTCTGATTTGTCCCCGGTCGTGTCGGGGTGCCGTCCCATGGGAATATGAGAATTAGTGAATAGAAAGTGTCGACACATATACGCTTATTTCAGTAGAGATGGCCGCAGTAGCCGAAATTATACTAGGACGACAGTGTTATCATAATACGTACAGAGAATCTTGAGTCCACATTTATTACACGTGCAGAAAAATGTGGAATATTTTACATTTTTGTTCCCACGTACCTAGGAACCTAGGAGTCTCCAAATCAAGCGTGTATAGGCACCATCTAGTCAAGCTAACTCGATCGTTTGCTACAGGTCAACACTCTTCATCAGATGAGACACTGACCAAACGCAAGACTATTCATAATGTAAAGAAATGGATACATCTCTATTTGAACAGCGTGAAAAGAGAGTTTTTTTCATAATATAGGGCGAACACTAGGAGCCCTCTGATGACTACCGAAGTTCATAAACATCCGCATAATTGATATATACATAACCCTTTCATAGTCCACTTCAATGGGCCACCGGCTACTCCTAAAACCGCACGACAGCGCACGCAACCGAAGGCGTTTCCGAAGTTTTCACTTTACGGCAATGTCATGTAGGAGGTATCTATTTTTTAAATGTGGTGTATTGTATTAGTAGTAGTAACTAAATTCGACTTTGATTTGCAAATAAAACAATACACCAAATTTTCGTAAAATATTAAAGTGTCGCTGGAAATTAACGCGAAAAGTACAGCTCACTAAGTAATTTTGTTTCATTTTATTTTTTATATAAACCTTCTGGTACAATATGGAGTTAAACGGACTTTATTACTTTTGTAACCATTTTGTGTTATCAATAAAAATTATAAAACAATGTCCTCAAATGGTGTCAATATGTATATGATCGTTCTTCTTGCAATCTACTGAACTGATTCTTGTGTTGTCCACAACGATGGATAAAGCAACTCCCGAGGAAGATATTTTGTGCGGTAACATTTTTTACACAGGTGAAACCGAGGCGGAGCTTTGATGTGTATTTAAAGCCATATAACTAAGCTGTGAAATTTCGTGTAGGCCGATTTTTTCGTAACTTAGGCTACTAAAACTGACTCTCAATTGCATTCAACTTTAGGCCATAACTATATGGAAGCAGCATAAACATAATTAGAATGGTCCGTACCTACTACATGTTCCATAACATTATGAACGGATTTTTTTTATTACTTTACACTTATCATCATCGTCTGCCGGAGCTCGTCATGTGGCAGACTCCCCGTACCGAAACGTAGGCTCCCGCGTTACGGCACGGCCACTTGGATCCAACGGCTCCTGGGTACTAAGTCGTCAGGCCATCATTATCATGTTACCTTTATTTTTATAGTACAGGGTGACAAATGATCAATCCGAGACTTCTTACGACTACCGACGCCCATGAACATCCACATAATTATTATGCCTATGCATTGACCTTTTTATCCCCACCCGTCCAATGAGCCATCGCCTACTCACAAACCGCACGAAACGCTGTATTCAGATAGAAAAGGAATTTTGGAAAAAAAGTTCATAGTTTAAGAGATACGACAGTCACATGTAAAAAATTACACAACTTTATTTGTGCATGAAAACAGATAAAATATATGAAGTTAAATATTTGAACTGAAACTTTATTTACTTCGCCTTAAAAATATTTATTACCTGTTGTAAGGTCAACTCGTTTAAATGAGTTTATTAATTAATTAGCGTTAAATGCAAAAAAATGTCTTTAACTTTACTCATTTTATGTGCATTTTTTCAGAATTTTTTATAACTTTGAGCTCTCATGAATAAATATAAAAAGATACTAAATATACCCCTATAAATAAATAGAAATGGATACTAAACAATATTACTTTCTAGAAACAAGTATGAACCAACCAATGAAACCGTACTCAGTTTGTTTGTTTGCACTATTTAAACATAACTTATCTGCCTAAATACGGATACTCTTAGCACCAGCGCGAACAATAAAATGTATGCAAATTCAATGGTCAATGTATACATGGCGAAAGCAAATTACGGATTCACAAGGTACAAGTCTCCTGGTGCAATTTCTACATAACTCCTATCAGGTCATGTAATCCTTGTAGCGATTACATAGTCTATTTTTTTTCTAGCTGTTAACTGTAGCAGACGTTATCCTGTCACAATTGCAGAATTTGTTGTCATGGTAACACGTTTGTACGAAAACTCAAACACTTTACTGTAATTTTTTACTGTTTTTTAAACATATCAACTATTCTTTGACGTACATGGGCGGTGAAAGTGTTTCATCATTCATCCTGTGGAATTAATGTTACCTCTATTGTGTCTGTTAAATTTGCCATAAAAATATATTTGTTATATATCATACTCTAAATAGCTTCTATAAAATTAGTAGTAGCACCCTCGGTTTCACCCGCATAGCTCCGCTCTTAGTTGTTACGTTATAGCATATAGCCTAAGCCCGCCTTTCTCGACAAAGGACCTATTGAACACACAAATATTTTTCGAATTCGGTCAGTAGTGCCTGAGATTAGCGCTTTCAAATAAACAAAAATCTTCTGCTTTGTCTCACTATAGTACCAGTATAGGTGTGTAAAAAAGTATATTTGCAAATATTAAGATCTGCAATTGAAGTGCATGTCACGTGATACCCAGATGCCTATCAAAATATTAATTAATACAGTACCGCGCTGCAAGGCGCAGCGTAAGGGCGCGCGTGTCGTGCATCTTGCATGTGTAACGTGTCGTGGTGTAAAGCGGTAAAAAAAGAGCAATAACCTGAATAATGCATACACTGTTCACACACACACATATAAACAGACACGTACGCATGCACGCACGCATGCATGCACGCTGTTCGATGTGGTTTGGACGACGGATTGATTTGACTTTTATGCTATCTGCCTTTAGCAAATCATAATTAAATAGTTTTATCTTTTTTCGCCTAACCTATATATTTGAACCTATATATTCTTGATATAAAATAAATCAAATAAAATGAGTCTATATGTATATATTGCCTGATTTTAGTTGGCTCATGATGCCAAGAGAATTTGACAGAATCGTATTGATAGTGTGTTCCTTTTCAAATCTCTTCCAATTATTTATTATTTTTCCTTTTTTAAATTTGGATGTTATATGAAGATAATATATCAGGACACTCTTTTTCTATAGGGGTTGAGGATTGAGGAACAATCAGTCTGTTGCTTAGATGATCTATAATAAGACAAACAAAGATAAGACTTCATACCCTCACTTTTTTCTAACCCTAATTAAGAACGGTATTGTTTGTTTCGGATACCATTTTAGGTTTGTTCATGATTGTGAATGTGGAGAGACAATGATAAAACAAATGTATCAAACCCTCAACAGTCACTTTTCCCCCTTTTTGGTAATTAGCTATATAAAATTAAAATAGTAACAACCTCCACCTGTAAGTATGTAAAAAAATATTATCTCTAATGAGAAGCCGATTAGAATGAATATTTAAGAGTTATTAAAGGTTTTTGCAAGTTGCTATTGTCTCTAAAATCAGCATCATTGTCAGATATTGACACTGAGACCAGCGGGGTCACCCCGCAGACACCTTCCGTCAGACGTAGGTGTTCACCGGGCACGGTTGCTTCGGTGAGTATCTGTGTCAGACAGCCTACAGTTAGCCGACGACTCGATGTCACGATTACGACGCGGCGCTGGACTCGGCCCAGCACACCCTCGAGGTATGCCCGAGATGGGCAGCACTGCGTCAGGATTTGACATCAGTTCTTGGAGGGGACTTGTCAAATTTGAGGATCACCGTAGCGATGATCGGCAGCGACGAGTTCTACCAGGCCATGGGTTCCTTCTGCGAGACCGCCATGTCCCAGAAGGAAGCTGATGAGCGGGTGAGAGAGGAGAATGCCGACGCGACCTCCCCTTGCCGACGACGAATATGGGTACGACGGAGGCGCTATCTGCAGCGCCTTCAGTAGTGCCCCTGTGTTCTGTGCCGGGCCGGGGATGGTAACCCAGTCCATAACATTATCAAGACGTGGGGATCGGTCATCGCGTAGCTGGACAATCCTCGAGGAGGTGAAGTCTGGCCTTTTCCACGAGGCCTGCCTGTCGCTGTAGTAGTAAATATATAACTATATGTTCGTCTGGCAACAAATACTGTTGCAACTGAAAATAGAAACATGTTACATTTCAATTTGAATCTACCATATTTATACGATTATTCATAGCGTTTTTTCATTATGGCGCCAATACATTATACAATATTTTGGAATATTATAATGGAGTGGGGCGACAAAGTAAATAGAATCGCTATGTCTGCATTGCGCGAAGTATTTTATCTCGGGAAATGAAGATAGCAGCTAAACCATATTACGTATTTTAGGATATGTCCTTGCTGCCTATAACACACTTGACCGATAAACTAAAGATAAAAAGTACTTCCAGCAAGGCTCGGGGCCAGATCATAATACTTGATCCATCTAATCTTGGTAGAAACGAAAGTTCCAGACTTGAGTTGCAGAGCTGAAGACTTCATTTAGTACCGAACTTAATCCGCTTGTCTTAAGTTTACGCGAATGTTAGTCATTACCATAAAAATATTTTTAAGGATTTTATCATGGTTTACTAAGTTATTTATGTAGCCCGACTTTTCAGAAGCTTTGCAGCAGCCGTAGTTACGGGTGGACCGGGTATCGTTTATGTTCAGTTTTGGAGAGCACAGCTTGCTCTAAACGCCATGATAATTTGGAGACCCTGAAACGATCCGATTACGATTATCCGATACGATTGGCGGTGAAGAATATCCCTATGGAAAGAGTGCCTGCTTCCATCGATAACAACAACGTTTAAAGGATTGCAGCCAGCGGAGACTACTTCGAATAAGCTTTTAATATTTTTAATTGTTTTATATTTGTAGATTGAACGATCACACTGTAAAAGTAATAAATGTTATTTGCAAAGAAAAATTTCTTTTCTTTCCTAGAATATGTATGGCGAGACTAGGCATCTACGAGGGGTGATTGACAAGTACACGGAACGACAAAGAAAAACTTTAATAATCTATTTAAAACAATTTTGTTTTTCAACGTAGTTTCCTTCTACCTCGATGCATTTAGTCCAGCTTTTCTCCAATGCCATGATATCAGTTTGATAAAGTGTTTATTTATTTGTTTTCCGTTACTTCTTAAAATACTCGTCTTCAGCGACAAAGACTTCATCATTTGTTGAAAATCTTCAGCCATCCAATCATTTCTTGAGATTTAATCGGGAATAAGTGGATGCGATAACAATTTATAGAGTTTAGCAACTCTTATCCTTGACGAGTGCACAGGTGTGTTTTCGAGGTTGAATAAAACTTTCTTTTTCGCTAAGTGAGGCCGTTCCTTTCTGATTTCTTCACTAACTTTTTGCCTCAAGCTTGCATAATGCTCTCCACCTATAGTTTTTCCCCTCTGCAAATAATCCACTAAAATAATCCCTCGAGCCATCACTTTACCGGCCGACAAAACCGATTTTGCTTTCTTCGGCGCAGGTTTTCCGCTCTCAGTCCACTGCTTAGGCTGTTCTTTTTGTTCAGGAGTCTTGTTTTAGGAGTATAATGATCTATTTAATTTTCATCTGCTGTAACATAACGCCGCAAAAACTCGTATGTATCACGCTTAAACAGCGCCAAACACTCCGAAGAATCGTCCGTTGTCAAAGCTAAAAACGAAAAATGCTTACCATCTGCTATCTGCCGCAATTGTTTGAATCTTTTTGGACATATTGCCGTTTGGTTCTGTTGTCAATGCCGGATTCGCGTCTTCATATGGACGGCCAGACCTGATGGTGTCTTCCCTGCTCTGTGTCCCACGTTTAAAATCAGGTTCCCAGGTGTGAATTGTACTCAGTAAAGGAGCGGTATTACCTCAAACACTGTTTATATTTACTTTAATCTGGGTTGCTGTTTTTCCTTTTATAACGTAAAATTTTGTTGCCGCACGATTTGGGTTTCTTTCCATTGTTGAGAAAATTTACGTAAGAGAAAGTTCTAGGTCCCCTCGCATAAATTCTATCAGTTACAATAAATTCTAATCTGGCGGTATATTTTCGAAAAGATGATAGAATACAATATAATAAATTTTATTTGCATACCTTTTTTAAGTTCGTTGTTTCGGCCAGTTCGTATTTCATACATATATATTTGCGATTGACAGAGTGTGATGAATAGTAATATCAAAATATAAAACTCTTCTGTTACTACATGAATGACGGACAGTCCTATGACGCCCATCAGAAAATGTTGAAGGATAGAAACTAAAATTTGGAATACATTTTTGTAGGGGCTTTTGAAGATTTCGCGTGAATTATGAGTTGTATGTTTTGATGGAACGAAGGATATAAAACAAACATAAGAAATATATTATAATAGCGATCCACCTCAGTTCTAACCGTGAATAAAATAAGATTAGGTAATAACCCAACCCCTTACGGATTTTTAGTATAACAAATCTGAGTAGTAAATAAGTATGTACTAATTCCCCAGGAATCGCTCTATATGTTTAACCTTTAGAAAGAGGTAGTGTCATGCTGCATAGAAGGAGGTAGCCATGCATAGTACATGGCACTACATCCTCCCATGCAACGGAATTGGGCCGACACGAACGGGGAGGTACCTCTCGCTCACATAATACCAACGTAAAGTGACATCTTCAGTGTCGCGTTTCGTGCGATTTGTGAGTAGAAAGTGGCCCCTTGGTGGGTGGATGGTCAAAGGAAGGCAATGTATTGGCCTAGTAATTATGTGGATATTCATAGTGGTAAAAAAAGGCCCGATTTCTCGTTTGCCCCCCTATTCTATGAAGAAAACCAAAGATACTACCAAAGATAAGATACAATTACTATATTATAAAGTCTATACAATTCGAATCATAAGTTTATTCCTTTCATATCGTAACAACCATTCAACTGCGGGTCACATTTGCATATTGTAAATCAGCCTTCGCTGTATTTGATTGAGTCGACAGTCGTATTCCCGTATGGCGTATGTATTGAAAAGTTTTAATATTTCAGACCAAGCTATAACAGTATCTGAGAATAATATTATAGATGTTGGAAACATTTAACATCAGAAAACTATACTGAAACGCATTGGAATACTGATGTTGCAACTATAGTTCTTAAATTTAATATTGCTTTGTATTTTATCCAAAAGTAAAGTAATAAAAAGATAATTTTAATATACAAATTTTCTACAAGCAAGTTATTTTATTCATTTCTTAAATTATATAAAGTTTAAAGTATATACAAAGGTGCAGCTTATTGGAGTTGGGAATCACATACACAATGCTCACATACGCCCGCAAATACGCATAGCTTCGTCCATGAATGACTTATACACTAAAACCTTCCTCGGGAATCGATTTATCTATGGATGGAAACCACATGAAAATCCTTTCAGTCGATTTTGAGAAAATCGTTGACATACAGCAGCTTTTGGGTACTTTGTTTTATTGTAAGTATAGATTATTTACAACATCTTGCATTGTAGCCGAAATGGACCGGCACGACCGGAGATGTACCTCCCGGTCACTACATGCTGCCACTACGTGACGACTGCGTTGTCGCGTTTCGTGCAGTTTGTGAGTATACGATGGCTCATTGCAGGGAAGGAGGAAAGGAAACACATCTGCATAACAATTCTGCGAAGTTTATGGGCGTTGGTGGTCATCAGATGAATTGTACTGCTCGTCTCTCTCCCTGTAGTATAAAAAGCAGGCATGTTATTCCATCTATAAGTTCTAGGCATACAAAGATTCAAAATTTCCGCTACTTTCACGAGCTTTATTTTATAGTAGCCGATACCCGCGACTACGTCCGCGTAGACTTTGTGAAATAGTTAAGCGACGCATCTTACGGTTTAGCAGGACCCTTAAGAGTTCCACGTCGTACTGTACGAGTATGGACAATGCAACAGAAAATGCTCGTCAAACTCCATATGATTTCAAAAAGCGCCACCTCCATATCGTTCGTACTTTTGTCCCTGGATCTGAACTAAACCTTTATCTTCCGGGTACCAAAACTCTGTATAGCGACTTTTTCATTTATATCATTTGCGTTCTAAAGCGGTAAACAATACTTAGCCATAAATTCTCATATGACGTTTCATATTTCGACCCCAACCGCCACCGTTCCTTCGCACTTGGAACCCGCCAATTTTTTACCCCTGGAACTGAACGAATATTTTTTCCCTGAGCTTCAGAAACCTACCGGAATAGATACCTGCAGGTTTGTATCACTTGTGCGATAAAATATTATACCATAAATTTGCGTATTATAGTATTTCAACTAAAATAAAGCGTCGGCACATAAGGAACATTATTTGCCAGCGACACCCAAATTAAGCTACGCTTGTATCTTGGGCTATTAATTCGCCCCTTGCGTAGATTTTCCTTTGGACGGCGTACATTCTTCACCTGGATCTGAAGGAAAACTTTGTCTCGTAATCTGCAGAACCCTGCAATATTGGCGGAATTATAACACGTGTGCTATAAAATGGAATACGATATTTGTGCCATAAATTTGCATGTTAAATTATGAAGTATGACATTAATCAGACGGGGGGCTTCGCCGCCCAGGCCCCCTCATGACTTCACCCCTGGACCCGATTGACTTTTTACATCTGGATCTGAACAAACCTTTGTCCCCTAGGCTTCAGAACCCTGCAGAAAGGTACTTGAGGGTTTATATCGCCTGTGCTATAAAATAGTCCACGATATTTGTGCCATAAGTTTGCATATTATAGCATGACGTTTAATATTCAGATAATACCTAGTAAAGTTACAAATTGTTTGACATTTACTTTGCAAACGTCAGAGAAAAGGGTTTTTTTATAGTTTTAAACGTCGTGGCCAATTTTAAGTGTATAAAAGAGTACGTATAGGTATACCTCTTAACAGAGTGCAATTTCTCTTATAAGTATGTTGATATGTTTGATGATTTTACCTTTATGTAACTACTCACGATGTGAACTCACTTTTAGTTTTTCTTTGTTACTTAATATTTACATATTTATTAATGTCACAAAATCTATCCGCAACGGCTTAAGTCTTTCAGCGCTATATGTTAGTTCAACAGGGCTCGCGTAGCGAATATTCCAAAAAGTTGGCGCCCCCATCCTGCAATCCATATTCAATTTGTACAGGCACTTTACCATTGCTAAAGTGCCTGTACAAATTAAATAGCAAGATATTATGATTTCTATATCTGCTCAAGCCTAAACACCTTTAGCTTCCTTAATACGGCTTTGTAAAGCTCATTAAAATTTGCGTCTTTCATGCTTATAAACTACGCTTAACAATATTTCATGTCCCTTTAAAACAAATAAAACTATGATTTTTTACAAGAAACACCGATTGCTCTTTTTATTGAACGTATGGAATTTTATGAAACTCTATCTTATTGTACGTCTCCTATTCACAGAGTAAGCCCTTATAAAATTAAAATTTTGCAGCTATTGTACTTTCATATTTCGTTTTAACCAGAAAAATATATGACGCCATTATTTAAATGGTCGCAACTTTTTATTTACTATTCGATTAAAACAAAGACTAAATATTAAATAAGACGTATCCGAGAACATTAAAGAACCGCATTAGACCTTGGTCTAGTGCGGTTCTTTAAGTCTAGTCTCACGTACGATTACACCTGTGTAATCGTACGTGAGATTAGCATGAGTAAAGTCGCAGATAAACATATTTAATTTTTAAAATCATTGTTGTCCTCCTAAAAAAATACTAATTTGTCTTCAACCAGTTACATTTTTATGATGTGAGAGTTTTAGCAAGTAATATCAAGGATGATACGAGTATGAATATTCCGTCGATGTTTAAAAAAGATTTTAATTATTGCCTTCAATACGAGGATGAGTACATACATTATGAAGCAAGAAATGTAATTTAAATGCTTTCCGTATGTCTCACAATTAAGCTGTTGATTTAGATGTTCAGATGTTCTAGATCTTCAATTTTTACATGTCTCAGACACAGCTGTCCATCCTGAACAGCTTTCGCTAAGGCGTCTGTTCTATATTTCTTATGGTTTAGCTAGTACCTGAAGATTGTTGCACTTTTCCAAACAAGTGTATAACTTGTTGTCCAGGCTTATTACAAAAAAAGTTTAATTCATATAACATGTAGATTACACCAACGCAAAGACATAATTCGTGATGTCAAATCCAGTATGTATTAAGTTACACTATGAGCTACGTGCTCATCATACAATTCGCCCTTTGTTGAGAACTTTACAATTGCTGGTTAATCGAAAATAACTGGAGCGAGAACTTAGTGATGTGATTCTTAAGATTTCATTATATAGTATATTCATTATTTTCATTTAAACATTTTGAATTTTAAAATTAAGGAAAAGATGCAGCAATGGTGACTTTAACCTAGTAAGAGGTGGCGTTATGCCGTTTTTTCTCTCGGATGGACCTACTACTGGTTGGCGACGCTCCCCCCGACGCCAAGACGAGCGCCTTGGCGTTCATTGAGAGGGGTCGATGTCCAGCAGTGGACCGATAAGGGCTGATAATGATGATGATGATGATGGTAAAGTAAGAATTTGTGCTAAAAGCACGTGGAAGTTTAAACATCTGAACAGGGTATCAAAAATTTATTTTGAATTTACTAGATACTAAAAATAAATAATTTTTCTCTTTAAAAACAAATTTTAATTAATTTCATCTTGGCATTGACAGTGCTTTAAAATTTCAAAGGGAGTCATATAAGTTTTATTAAATTTCCTAATCTTTAATTTCATTTTAAAGTTCTTTCCAGTAAATTGAACTCGAGGCTATTAAAATGGATGTTATAGCTGCGTTAGAGCTTTATCGTCCAGATATTTTAGTCAAAGTATTTTTTCCACAAGGTAGACATTAGAATATCCATTCGTATTTTGTAAGATTAAAAATATTATAAACAAAGCGTTGATTCTTTTTCCAAGTTATTACATATATATTACTACTTAAATATGACAGTTTTTTTACGTATATTTTATGATTAGTCAGTTCGTATAGTGAACGTATAGTTCAACAAACAATAGGTAGTGGATCTATGTAACCAATGAAGTGACAATATTCATGTATGTGCATTCCGACTGTACCGAATTTGGTATTAGAATTTTTATTATTAGAAAGCATGGTCAC